>JADBBT010003393.1:0-11604 GCA_015711505.1 Sylvilagus bachmani | reverse complement strand
CATATGGCTAGTCCTATAGAAATCCCCCCGTAAAGTGACCTTTTAAGTGATTGGTTGGTCCTTAGCCCTGCCCCAATGACTCTGCAGTTTTGTGCTATAAAAGGTTTGGTTTTGCATGGAATAAAGGAGTCCTTGCTAGACTTGGCTCCCCGCTGCGTCTGATTGTCTCCGGGATCGGGAGGCTGGGGAACGGGCGAGCAGCGCACTCACCTTTCCTCGGACCCAGTCCATCCTTGTACGGGTGGACTCAGACCCTGCAATGGAGGATGTGTTTCCCCTCCCTTTCTGTCAGTCTTCCTTTCGAATAAATAAGTATTAAAAAAGGGAAAAGGCACGGGCACTGACCTGGGCATCAGCGTGAGTTCAGCACTTAGCACTTGTCACTTCCCGAAACGCCACCGCCTCGGAGAAGTCCTGGATGCTCTGAGCTGCAGGGCTTATCCTCATACATACGGAGGCCAAGCTGCAGCAGCAGGTTCTGGTGAGTCTTCAGTGAGACCACATGGACTTACTCAACAGAATGTCCAGAACATGATGGACCCCTCCTGCAAATGGTGCTGTCCCCTCCCCCCAGCTGAGGGGAGCAGAGCCTTCCTGTTCCTCCCACCTCGCCAGGGCAGCCCAGTGCTCCAGCCAGATCTGACAGCCCCTGGGGAGCAAGCCCAGTACTCAGCTCATTTGTCAGCACTTTATGTACCACCCCATCATGGCCATAGGCACTGCTTATAAGCATGGATTTTTTTTCCCAGAAGAGTAAAGGAAAGCTCAAAAGAGGTTAAATAATTCGCCCTAAAAGATAGGGATAAACATTTCACCAAAGTGGATCTGCACGTGTGGAGCAGCACATGAACCTCTTAGGGGAAATGCAAAGCAAAACCCGCTGAGATGCTGCACACTCACTGGTGCGATTATTTTTGGTTAAATAAGACAATAACAAATGTCAGAATATGGAGACATTGCAGCCCTCATGTATTGCTGACCGGGATGCAAACCGGTCCAGCCACTTTGAGAAAACAGCCTGGCAGCTCCTCCAAAGATTAAACAGTAACTCGGATCCAGTCATGCCGATCCAAGGCAGGTGCCCACACAAAGCCTTGCAGTGGGCGTGCGTGACAGCATTACTCAGAATAGCCCACGTGGCACTGCAGGCTAAGCCACCACTTTGGACACCTGCGTGTCATATTGGAGTCCTGGCTCCAGGCTTCCAATCCAGCTCCCTGCTAATGCGCTGGGAGGCGTGGATGACGGCTCAAGTATTTGGGTTCCTATCACCCATGTGGGAGACAGATGGAGTTCTGGGCTCCTGACTGACCTGGCACAGCAAATAGAAGATTCTCTCTCTCCCTCTCTCTCTCTCCCCTTCTCTCTGTCACTCTATCTCATAAACAAATAAACAAATAAATCTTTAAAATATAATAGCCAAAAGTTGGCAACAATGTCCGTCAGCTAGTGAGTGGGTAAGTGAAATGCAGTCTGTCCTCACAATGGAATATCAGGAAAAGAGAATGGAAATTGAGTTACTAGCTAAGTTTATTTTGGTGAAAAACTTTTAAATCCATGCATACAAAGGGTCTTCAGAAAGTTCATGGACAATATATGCTACTAAAAAAACACAAATGCATGAAAATCAATTCTGTTTTCCATGAACTCTTTGAGGTGTCCTTGTATTAGCCAACAGTAAATAGAAAAGAACTGCTGACACGTGCTGCAGCGTGACATCCCTGAGAAACGCTGAGTGAAGAGCCACTGTGCACTGTGCATATGTGGCACATCAGGTGAGGCTGCTGCCTGCAGTGCCGGCATCCCATATGGATGCCGGTTCAAGTCCCGGCTGCTCCACTTCCGATCCAGCTCTCTGCTGTGGCCTGGGAAAGCAGTAGAAGATGGCCCAAGTCCGTGGGCTCCTGCACCCATGTGGGAGACCTGGAAGAAGCTCCTGGCTCCTGGCTTTGGATCGGCGTAGCTCCTGCCATTCCAGCCATCTGGGGAGTGAACCAGTGGGTGGAAGACCTCTCTCTCTCTGCCTCTGCCTCTCTATAACTCTGCCTTTCAGGTAAAATAAATCTTTAAAAAAAGAAAGAAAGAAAGAAGTCAGTCACAGAAGGCCACATCTTATTCCATTCATATGAGACATCCACAAAATGCAAATACAGAGACAGAAGCAGTGGTTGCCAGGGCTGGAGTGGGAGTAAGAAGAGCAGTTTCTGTTTGAAGCAGTCAGAATGATTCAAAACAAGAGCATGGTGAAGATGGGACCCAGTATTTGCAAGGCACTTCAAAAAGTTCTTGGAGAGGCCGGCGCTTCGGCTTACTAGGCTAATCCTCCGCCTGCGGCACTGGCACACAGGGTTCTAGTCCCGGTCAGGGCGTCGGATTCTGTCCCAGTTGCTCCTCTTCCAGTCCAGCTTTGTGCTGTGGCCTGGGAGTGCAGTGGAGGATGGCCCAGGTCCTTGGGCCCTGCACCCCATGGGAGACCAGGAGGAAGCACCTGGCTCCTGGCTTCAGATCAGTGCAGCGTGCCAGCCGCAACGCGCTGGCCATAGCGGCCACTTGGGGGGTGAACCAGGAAAAAGGAAGACCTTTCTCTCTGTCTCTCTCTCTCACTGTCTAACTCTGCCTGTAAAAAAAAAAAAAAGTTCATGGAGAAATGGAATTCAAAGGTAAGTTCATTTCGGTGTAAAATTTTTTGAAATCAATCTGTGCATGGTTTTCTGATGATATGCACCCCATGAACTTTCTGAAGTACTCTCACACATAGTCATTGAATTGTAGGTTTTTTTTTTTTTAATTGTGTTTGTTTATTTGAAAGGTGGAAAGATTTTCCATTTGCTAGTTTACTCCCCAAATGTTTGCAACAGCTGAGGCTGGGCCAGGATGGAGCCACGAGCCAGGAGCTTCATCTAGGTCTCCCATGTGGGTACAGGGGCCCAAGCACTCGGCTCATCTGCTGCTGCTTTCCCAGTGCATTAGCAGGGAGCTGGATCAGAAATTGAGTAGCCAGGACTTGAACCGGCACCTATATGAGATGCTGGTGTCGCAGGTGGCAGCTTAATCTGCTGTGCCACAAAGCCCAAACTGTGTGCTTAAAAAGGTGAATTTTACCCTATGTAAATTATATCCAAAGGTTTTAAAAAATAAATTGCCCAGCTCTCTTAAAAGAAAGATACATTTATTTATTTGAAAGGCAAAATGACAGAAAGAAGAGACAGACACACAGACAGATCTTCCATCTGGTGGCTCACTTTCCAAATGTCAACAACCCCAGGGCTGGGCAGGCTGAAGCCAGAAACCTGGAACTCCATCCGGGTCTCCCACGTGGGTGGCAGGAAGCCAGGGAGTGGAGCCATCCTGTGCTGCCTTCCCTGGCACGTGAGCAGGAAGTTAAGTCTGCAGCAGAGCAGCTGGGACTTGAACCAGGGGCTCTGACATGGGACACTGTCAGCCCAGGCAGCAGCTTACCCTGCTGCACCACCGTGCCCGCCCCTTGTCCAGGTCTTAATACAGTATTAAGTCTGGCTCACGTTCGCACTCACCTCTGACCCGAATGCCATCCTTTCTGCACTCATCCTGCTGGCCGCCTTCATCTTCCTCTCCACCGCTGCAAGACCACCCCTGCCCAGGCCTAAATCCACCAAAATACATTTCCCGAGCACCTACTCACTGCCAGGCCCCAGCTTACCTCTTGGTGCCTGGGGTTGGCCTGGCTCAGGCGAGCCATCACCTGCCAAGGACCACTGCCCTCCACTTCGGAATTGCCACAAGGTAGGGTCAGGGCCAGATCTGACCCAGGGTGACTGGAGCCCTGGCCCTCCCCCAGGGAGACGTCAGAGGGTCGCTCCTTCCAGAACAGCACTTCCGGTCCCCTCCCCACTGCCAGAGCTGGGGTCAGAACCAGGGCTGGCAACTCCCGGAGGGTGTCCAAGGTGCCCCCCTCCCCGCCCCCTCTCCTGTCAGGCCTTGGGCAGAGATCCCAGAGCTGGCTCCCGGTGCTCCCAGGGAAGGCGCCGACTAGAGCTGAGGGGGGGGGGGGCGGCGATGAGGTACCCAGTGCATGCTGCTGCACCTGTCACGTGGCCTGCGAGGCCCATGTTCCTCCCGGGTGGAGGGTAGCTGTGGACACCGAGAGACGTGGCAGGCATAGCCGCAAGAGGACGAGGCGAACGGAGAGGGCGAGAGAGCAGGGGGTCAGCCGCAGGGGAAGTGAGCTCTCAGCAGTGTGAGGCCGGCCTCAACCACCACACCAGGGGCTGGGCAGGCACCCCGTGTGGGTGTCTCCCCGGTTCAGGCTCAGTGGCTACCCTGAGCAGGCTCTGCTCCGGGGTGTGTGTGTGTGGGGTGGCACCTGGCCAACCTCTGCCACATCTGTCCCTAGCTGGGGGCCCGGTGGCTCTGCTGCAGCCCCAGCCTGCCAGGCCACCAGGCGCACGGCCGCAGAAGCTGAGCCGCCGGCTCCTCTGTGCGAGCAAAGCCTGCGTCCAGTGCGGGTCCAGCGCGCGTCACTGCCGTGTGTTGCCCAGGGAGACGCCGCCACTGCACGCAGTGGGCAGCACTTAGCGCTCCTGGTGCGAGCAGCACCCGATGCGCACTCACTGACCACCTGCTCCCTGCTGCCCTCAGTCCCCGGGGCTCAGGACCCCCGAGGAAGCGTCCCCGTTTCCTGCCTCCGTTTTGCTCTTCTGCCCCAAGTGTTAAGGATCCTTCTTTAGGGAAATGAGCTTGAGGCTGACTTCTCCCTTGCTTGCTTTATTTTACTCTCGGTTGTTAGTTGACTTATTTTTTTCCACAATTACTCACTCTGGGCCCTGTGGGAACACAAACACAGCCTCCTCTGGCCCCCGCAGCCCACGTGACTGTTGCTAAGCAATGCTCCCCAGAGGGCTGCGTTTTCCCTCCCCATTCCCCGACGTTCTGCTAACCTCATCAAACCATCAAAGCCCGCGCTCCGCTTTTACCAACAAAGCGTCTGGACCGAAGTGGACATTGTTGTCACCATGTGAAATCAATAACATTTTGAAAATGAAACGCACCGCTTTTCAAGGCCCGTTCCTTGGCCGGCGCCTTGGCTCAATAGGCTAATCCTCCACCTGCGGCGCCGGCACACCGGGTTCTAGTCCCAGTCAGGGCGCTGGATTCTGTCCCGGTCGCTCCTCTTCCAGTCCTGCTCTGTGCTGTGGCCCGGGAGTGCAGTGGAGGATGGCCCAAGTGCTTGGGCCCTGCACCCATGGGAGACCAGGAGAAGCACCTGGCTCCCGGCTTCGGATCAGCACAGTGCGGTGCGCCGGCCGCAGCGGCCATTGGAGGGTAACCAATGGTAAAGGAAGACCTTTCTCTCTGTCTCTCTCTCTCACTGTCCACTCTGCCTGCCTGTCAAAAAAAAAAAAAAAAGCCCGTTCCAGTGTGGCTAGCACACTACCTTAACAACCTTAACACAAAAAGGAGAGAATGCAAGATTCAACTTGGGGCCGGCACTCTGGCATAGCAGTCAAGCTGCTGCCTGCAGCTGGCATTCCATATGAGCACTGGTTCAAGACCCAGCTGCTCCAGCTCCGATCCAGCTCCCTGCTAATGTGCCTGGGAACGCAGCATAAGATGGCCCAAGTGCTTGGGTCCCTGCACCCATGTGGAGACCTAGATGAAGCTACTGGCTCCTGGCTTCAGCCTGGCCAGCTCTGGCCATTGTGACCATCAGTAGATGGAAGATCTCTCTCTCTCTCTCTCTCTCTCTGGCTCTACTTCTCTCTCTGTAACTCCGATTTACAAATAAGTAAATAATTTTTTTAAAAAAAATTAGATAAACTCTAGAAGCTCTAGAAGGATGCAACAAGCAACCAACAAAAGGGGTCTCCATTCTGGGGGAGAGGCAGGAGGCCGTGGCAGATGGAGTGAGGCACTGCATCACACACCCTGGGTCCTGTGCGGAGTTAGGAGTCACGCGAGGCTGTTGCTTAGTCACAGGTTAGTTGGGCCATGCCCAGGCCGTCGGTGCTCCTGCAGAGCCCCTGGCCCTGAGATGATCAAGTCAGGCCCCTGGGGCTCCCACCCTGGTGTAGGGCTGGGTCCAGAACCCTCAAGCAAAGATGAGCAGAAGGTACCCTCTGCCCACCTCTTCTTTCCTCCTAAGGCCACCTTCTGTGCAGCTGGTCCCCAGGGTGGGCTGGGAGCCCCCACCTAAGCCACACTGCAGGCTCATCTGCTGTTCACCTGCCTCCCCCACCAGCCTGGGAGCTCCAGGGGCCCGGGCTGGGCTGGGCTGGGCTGGAGCTCGTGCCTCTCATCTGTTAATGGGTTGGAATGCCTGCTATCAACCCTGCAAGGGCTCGTAAGCAAAGCACAGCTGCGCGTGCTAGCCAAGAGACACAGCTGAAGGCACGCATCGGTGAGGACAGCGCCCCTGCCTGCCTGCATGTCAGGTGTGCCTCCTTAGGCCTCTGGTCACTGGGCTGACACCCCGCGCAGCTCCCAGCCTGCTCTTGGGCCCGAGGCTCCGGGGTTCGGAAGCCATTCTGTTACGCAGTCTTGCGAGTCCCATGGGCTGGGTGTGAATTCCTGGCCTGGCCTCTCTGTCTCAGGATCAGTGCAGCCCGTGCCTGCCCAGCTGGCTGCCCGAGAGCCTGTTCAGGGCGTGGACCCCTTGAAGACAACCTGCCAGTTCTTACAGCTCTGGACGTCTTCGGGTAAGAGGGAAGCAGCTGAGGGCCGCGTGGGAGAAGTGGGGCTGGAGAGCCATCAGTGCACAACCGTTTTAGGAGGGGTTCTGTGGATGAATGCTCTCTCTGAGAACAGAAGCAGCTGGGGAGGCGCGGTGGTGGCTGGGTGACCGAGAGGGGTGTGCCTCGTGGGTACCGTCCCACCCCGAAGCCGCATATATGTGAATATGACATTGGAATTTCACTTGCAGTGTCTTGTTGGGTAGGTGATGGCAAAGAATGCTCTTTTTCTGTTAGATTAGTTAATACATTTCTGGTAACAGAGAGCCATGGCCCGGGTTCTAATCCTCGTTGGCTGTGTGACCTCAGGCGAGTCTGAGTCTACTTCCTTTTCAGTGTGTTACTGTTTCATTAAAGTGGGAAACAAGTAGCCCCGGCCAGTGCTCCCAGGGTGGCCAGTGGATTTGCCTGAAGCCCTTGAGGTCGCCTGGGTCACCACGCAGCCTGGAGGCAGCTCGGCAGCTGACCATGTGGCGAGGTCCCCCGTTCCCTAACACGGGAGGCCGGCTCGTGGTTCCGGTCGAGCACGGCTCCGGATGTAGAAAACCCCTTACCAAAGACGTGTTTCCCTCCTATGGGCCAGGCTCAGTATCATGCATGCAGGACACATGATCTCATGCAGTCTTCTTTATTTCTTAAAGATTTATTTATGTGAAAGGCAGAGTTACAGAGACAGGTTCACTCTCCACACGGCTGCAGATGCTGAGGCTGGGCCAGGCCGAAGCCAGGCGTCAGGAGCTTCCTGCAGCTCTCCTGTGTGAGTAGCAGGGGCCCGAGCAGGGGGGCCAGCCTTGCTGCTCTTCCAGGCCATTGGCAGGGAGCTGGATCAGAAGTAGAGCAGCTGGGACGTGAACAGGTGTCTCTCTGGCTTACCACCACAACACCAGCCTCAGTCTTTGCTTTTTTATGTAATTTTTATTTATTTGAGTGACATGGAGAGGAAGCTCTCAGCAGCTGGTTTGCTCTTCAAATGCCCGCAACCTTGCAGTCCCCCTGGGAGCTGGAAACTTGATTCAGGTCTCCCACGTGAGTGGCAGGAGCCTACTCACTCAAGCCACCCCCACTGTCTCCCAGAGCCTGCTCTGGCAGGAAGCTGGGGTCAGCAGCCGGAGCTGGGCATTGAACCTAGGCACTTCGCTGTGGGCTGTGGGCATCCGAGCCACTGTCTTACCCACTAGGCCCAACACCACCCTCATGGAATCTTAATTATGATGTGGTTGTCATTTTCCAGTTACACTCACGGGGAAACGGAGGCTTGGACAAGTTAGGAACACAGCCAATGAGGGCGAACCAAATCCAGGCCCAGCACTGAGCTGTGCTGCCTCAGTTCGGCTCTGCCAGCCCACTGCCCTCAAAGGGCGGGCACTCGGGAGCACAAGGAGCAACTGGAGAAACAGGCTGGGTCGGGGCCAGTGCTGTGGCGTAGCAGGTGGAGCCGCCACCAGCAGTGCCAGCATCCCTTATGGGCGCCGGTTCAAGTCCCGGCTGCTCCACTTCTGATCCAGCTCTCTGCTGTGGCCTGGGAAAGCAGTAGAGGATGGCCCAAGTGCTTGGGCCCCTGCACCAATGTGGCAGACCTGGAGGAAGCTTCTGGCTTTGGATTGGCACAGCTCTGGCTGGTGGGGCCACCTGGGGAGTGAACCAGCAAGTGGAAGACCTCTCACACCCTTCCACAGAGGTGGGGGCCTTGTTCCCAAGGGCACTGAGAAGTCTGGGAAGGTGGAGACCTCATTCCTGTCTGAGAAATTTTTTTTCAAGTTAATGGAAATAAGTCTTTATTAAGTAACTTTTAATATCAGAAAACTAAAAAACTCATAATTCTCTTTATAATAACAGTGCTTTGGCCATCTTAAGTTAAAGGCTCTTCATCATAAAATATGTGGTTTTAAACTTAAATTGAATTTATAATCCCTAGAACATCCCGACATATATGTAACAAAAGAGTGCAGTAAAATTAGCAAAATACTGAATTACATCGATAATTTATCATTCTTCATTTGTGGTTTTTAGAAACAGTACACGCATCTAATATATGTAGATTCCTTGGCTTATTAGTTGCAGTGTAGAACGCAACAAAATACGTTCATATCTACAAGACAGCAGCTAGAGATTAGTTTTCAGTACTGACATTTAACTATCCTACAAGCAATTAGTATTGCATCATAATATGCCATCAAGACAACTTTTTTATACTGAAAAATCAAAATAAAAACCTTTATTTGTAAACTTTTATATGAAATGTAACTCTTCAAATGGAAATAAAAAATAAAATTTGTCTACTTACTATAATATATATTTTAAAGATTTTTTATTTATTTACTTGAAAGAGTTACACAGAGAGAGAAGGAGAGACAGAGAAATCAATCTTCAATCTGCTTGTTCACCCCCCAAATGGCTGCAATGCTCAGTGTTGGGCCAGGCAGAAGCCAGGAGCCAGGAGCTTCTTCCAGGTCTCCCATGCGGGCACAGGAGACCAAGCCCTTGGGCCATCTTCCACTGCTTTCCCAGGCCATAGCAGAGAGCTGGATCAGAAGTGGAGCAGCTGGGACTTAAACCAGCACCCATATGGGATGCCAGCGCTGCAGGTGGTGGCTTTACCCACTATGCTACAGTGCTGGACCCAACATATCCTCAATTATTAACCAATACAGGTGCATCCCAAAGTCCTTCCTGAAATAGGAAAACCCAGGTGGCCATTTCCACATTCACCAAGAAAGGCACTGGATAGGAATTCACAACTGAGATAATTGCAGTCCTTGATCCCTGAGAAATTTTTTAAAAGGCTTATTTATGTATTTGAGAGGCAGTCACAGAGAGAGAGACGTGGAGAGAGGTCTTTATCTGCTGGTTCACTCCCCAAACAGCCGCAGCGACCAGAGCTGGGCCAATCTGAAGCCAGGAGCATCTTCCTGGTCTCCCTTGCAGGTGCAGGGGCCCAAGGACTTGGGCCATTCTCCACTGCCTTCCAAGGCCACAGCAGAGAGCTGGACTGGAAGTGGAGCAGCCGGGACTCAAACCAGCGCCCATATGGGATGCCAGCACCACAGGCAGCGGCTTCACCCACTATGCCACGGCACCAGCCCCATGCCTGAGAAAGTGAGAGGAAGGAAAAAGAAGCGAGCTTCTGTGGAGCTCCTTCCAACACCATTACCCATCCCCCACAGTTGTCATGTGTCAGCCTGCCTGCCCTGCGCCCCACTGGCTTGCCCACCTCCCTCCCCCATGCCCAGCCACCTCGGGTCCGTGCAGGGGGGTATTTTCTCATGAACGCAATGCTGTGGTCTGTTGTAGCACTTTTGAGCTGACGGGATGCTGTGGTCACCCATCCTGTCCCACAGGACCCCACACCCCTCTGGAACACGGGGCTGGGAGGCACCCCCATCTCGCACACCGGAGCACTGGGCACGTGTACAAGGCCACTGGGGAGCTAGCGCCTCCCCAGCTTCTGGATCAAGTCCTCCTGCCAATTTTCCCCATCAACTCACGCCTGAGCCCTCAGTCCTTGTGTCCCCACGGCCCAGCGACAGAGGAAAGGCCCCTGGCCACGAGAGGGCGCCAGGAGCCAACCGTTGAGTCCGAGCGAAACCCCAGAGGCCTGGGTCCTGGAAGACAACGGAATCAAAACACATGGCCAGTTTGGCGCCCACCGGCCAGGTGTGGCAGGTAATTTCGTGCATCCACACAACCAAGGAAAGTGCCTGGATCCATTCTCACCCCTCCAGGACTGGCAGGCAGCTGCCCGCAGAAACCTGCAAACCTTAGCCTGGCACTGCAGTGTCCACCGTGTTCAGGGCCCTCGTGGGTCACCTGCTCAGGGGCCACCAGTGTCGCTCGGGAGCACCCTTGAGCGTCACTTCATTAACTCAGGAGCTGCTCTGTGAAGTGAGGCTGAGCAGTCCCCAAGGAAGGGCGGAGCGGAGGAGGAAGTGAGCTAGGGCTCCGCCTGGCGGCTGCTGTGTTTACTACAGCTATTGAGGAGCCTGGGGCTCCAAGAGCTGATAGAGCTGTTCAGGACCGAGAGCTGCCGCTAAGGCCGAGGGGCCGAGGGGCCGAGGGGCCGAGGGGCCGAGGGGCCGAGGGGCCGAGGGCCGGGAATCAGGCTCCGGCTGGGTGGGCCCTGGGCTGTCGTTTCCCACTGGTTCCAGACGGGGTTCTTAACGCAATCGAGTGCTGCCTTTTGAATTAAGGGAATGGAGGGGAAGCAAGCATGTATTAATAAGATTCCATTTCCAACCTGAACCCCAGAGCTACCCTAACCCCTTGCGTTTCTGCTCACCCATCGTCTCCTCCCTGTCTCTGCCCCATGGCAGACTCTCAGCTCCCTCCCCAGACCTCTCTGGCAGCTCCACTGCAGACGCAGGGCTCTGCCAGGTGTGGGAGCCCTGCCCAGGCTCTGTCCTGGGAGCTGGACAAATACTTGCTAAAGTGAGTTGGCGGGGGGCCAGCACTGTGGCACTGTGGGTTAAGTCTCCATTTCATAACAGAGTCCTGAGGTCCTGCCACCCACATCGGAAGCCCAGATAGGGGGCCTGGCCCAGCCCTAATTGTTCATCTGGGGAATGAACCAATGGGTGGAAGCTCCCCCCTCCCCTCTTTCCCCTCCCTCTGCCTTTCAAATAAACAAATCTTTTTTTTTTTTATAACGCTTTTATTTAAAGAATATAAATTTCCAAAATACAGTTTATAGATTACAATGGTTTCCCCCCCCATAAGTTCCCTCCCACCCACAACCCTCCCCTTTCCCACTCCCTCTCCCCTTGCATTCACATCAAGATTCATTTTCAATTCTCTTTATATACAGAAGATCAGTTTAGTATATATTAAGTAAAGATTTCAACAGTTTGCCCTCACATAGCAACACAAAGTGAAAAATACTGTTGGAGTACTAGTTATAGTA
>JADBBT010003392.1:0-11604 GCA_015711505.1 Sylvilagus bachmani | reverse complement strand
TTCTCTGAAGGGAGGAGAGAACTTCCACTTTGACTACGACCTTGTCTAAATATGGCCAGAGTCAGTGAACTCCAAAGGCTTCCATAGCCTTGGCAACTCATGACAAGAGCCTAGGGTGATTACTGATGCCATAAACAGGAGTGTCAATTTGTTAAGTCAACAACAGGAGTCACTATGCGCTTACTCCTCATGTAGGATCTCTGTCCTTAATGTGCTGTACATTGTGATTTAATGCTATAACTAGTACTCAAACAGTATTTTTCACTTTGTGTTTCTATGTGGGTGCAAACTGTTGAAATCTTTACTTAATATATGCTAAACGGATCTTCTGTATATAAAGAGAATTGAAAATGAATCTTGATGTGGATGGAAGGGGAGAGGGAGTGGGAAGGGGAGGGTTGTGGGTGAGAGGGAAGTTATGGGTTGGGGAAGCCATTGTAAAACATAAGCTGTACTTTGGAAATTTATATTCATTATATAAAAGTTAAAAAAAAACAAAACAACAACAATAACAACAAAAAAGAAAGTATTTGGGCCATTGTCTGCTGCATCCCAGACACTCCCATTATTTTAAAAGTTATTCTGTGGTATATGGTTTTCTGTTTTGTTGGGTTGTTTTTGAGGATCTTTCTAAATGAGGAGGAGGTTTTAGAAAAAACATAATCAATCTATCATTTTTTTTATGGACAGTCCCCTACTCCCCCTTTTAAGTAAACCTTTTCATTAAGAATAATTTTAGAAATTTTAAGGAGACAAAGTTCCCAAGTACACCACACCCATTCCCCATATTCTTGTCTTTGATTTGTCATGATGAACGCAGCAGGGCTGACATGTTATTATTAACCAAAAACCGTACCTGGCTCAGTTTTTCTTAGCTTTCCTGTAATCCCCCTTCTATGCCCCACGATCCTACCCAGCATCCTATAGGACTCTTACTCAGGTTTCCTTGGGTCCCTCTTCTCTGTGACCCATCCTCAGGCTTGCCTGATTTTTAATTACTTCAATATATTTGAATAACACCAGTTATTGGATTTCAAAGCCATCACTGAGCCTGTTATTTCCTTAGTAATTATTTCATATGACTGCATAAATTCCTTCTCATTCATTACCATGAGACAGAGGTGGAAGATACAATCTATGTCTCTGAATGTGGTATGGGTCTAGAGAAATTCACCTATGATGTCTTCGTGCCCAGAATGCATTCCCTTTAGGGAGTCTTTGCAAAACTCCAAGAGACAGATAAGGTGAATGGATTCTCAGTGGGTAAAAATAATAACAAAAATTCTGTGTTCACAATTATGACTTTTTAAAAATGAATTTTTAAAAAAGGATTTATTTATTTGAAAGACATGGCAGGAGTAGAAGGGAGGTGGGGGGGAAGAGAGAGATATCAATCTTCCATCTGTTGGTTCACTCCAAATGGCTGCAAAAGCTGGAGGTGGGCCAGGCTGAAGCCAGGAGCCAGGAACTCCATTTGGGTCTCTCACGTGGGAGGCAGGGACTCAAATACTTGAGCCATCATCTACTGCTTCTCAGACACATTAGCAGGGACCTGAAGGGGAATCTATATAGCCAGGGCTGAAATCAGTAGAACTTCAATCAGCTATCGATATGGGATGCAGGTGTCCCAAGCTTAGCTTGCTGCACCACAACGCCCACCCTATCATAATTCTTTAAATGTTTATTCATGGTTAGGCATTTTTTCTTTCCCTAGAAATATTTAGAACCTAACCTTTCTGAACCTCTGTTTCTTTTTTTTTTTTTTTTTTGACAGACAGAGTGGACAGAGAGAGAGACACAGAGAAAGGTCTTCCTTTTGCCATTGGTTCACCCTCCAATGGCCTCCGCGGCCAGCGCACTGTGGCCGGCGCACTGCGTTCATCCAATGGCAGGAGCCAGGTGCCAGGTGCTTTTCCTGGTCTCCCATGGGGTGCAGGGCCCAAGCACTTGGGCCATCCTCCACTGCACTCCCGGGCCACAGCAGAGGGCTGGCCTGGAAGAGGGGCAACCGGGACAGAATCCGGTGCCCCAACCGGGACTAGAACCCAGTGTGCTGGTGCCGCAAGGCGGAGCATTAGCCTGTTGAGCCACGGCGCCAGCCTGAACCTCAGTTTCTTCGCTTCCACAACAGACATATGTAAAATGGAAAGCTAGTGCAAGGCACACCCAGTATCTGTTCATCATGTCCAGAACCAGTGAACTCTGGGCCTTTCTAGGAGCTGGTGATCTGTTTTGTGTGGCTAGAACAAAAATACCAGAGACACGATACTTTTAAAGAACAGAAATATACTTCTCAAGATCTGGAGACTGGGAAGTTCAAGATGGAGGTGTCAGCCACTCAGGGGTCTGGTGCAGGCTGCTCTCTGCCCCGAGGTGATGTCACCTTTCCACCTCCTCCAGGGATGGAAACATTGCATGCCCACTCACATGACAGAAGGCAGCAGCAGCAAAAGGGACAAACTCCCTCCACCCAGCCTTTTTATAGGAGCTCTATTCTGCTGATTTGGTCATTTTGTGAAGACCCCACCTCTTAATACTGCTACTGTGATGACTAAATTTTCAACAGGGATTTTGAGGAACGCACAAATACTCAAACCACAGCCCTAGATGGGCACGTCAGAACCCTGGCAATTACCTTCCACCTGTGAAGCCCCTGTGATGGCCGGATGTAGTCCAGAAAACCCGAGTCTTGGTTCTATGCCACCATGCATGCTCTCTATGCTGCTTCCTGATTTCATGTGATTTTCACCCCCTTGGGCACAGCAGTGGTGTTTTTGACATTTTGTGAATGTCATAAAGCAGTGCATTGTTCATGTAATAAACATTTGTGCCATTTTTGCTATGAGAGAAGAGTAACAATTTTGGTGTGAATTTCAGTACTGATGTCAGTGCTCTTGTCAAAGACATCCAGAGAGTAGAGCCTCTGATCACGGCTTCCAGGACAGAGCAGGTCACACTTGTAATACGGAGACTGCAGGAGAAGCTTGGACAGTACAGCAACCACACCTTCCATCTTTTCAAGGTAAAGATATCATCAAGAAGGCATGCAATGAAACCATGGCTGTTTGATTGATTTATCATGGAAAACAACATTTCTTCCCCTAAAAGTATTTTTCCATAAAAGGTATCATTAGTGGTTTACATTTTGTCAGTTTGAATGATTTTTTGTTAAGTGAATGAGTAAACTTCACGACATTTGTTTCTTGAGATGCTAAATATACATTTGTAGTAAGTTTATCTTCTCTCTATAAAGGTAAATTTAAGGTGGTACTACCTTTAATTAAAACTGTTCTATCTAGAATAGTGTAAAAAATTGTGTTTGATGGCATTTCATATTTTCTGCTTCCTTGTGAAGTACACTATATTTTGGTAACTTACTTGTTGGTATGGCTAACATGGTTTTTTTCCCCAGAAGCCTTTTATTTAAGGTATAGAAACTTCACACACTTCATAAATACAACTGTAGTAACAGCATACCCACCATACCCACCCTCCCACTCCCACTCCCGCCCTTCTTCCTCCTCTCTCTCCTCTTCTGATTCTTATTTTTTACTAAGATCTATTTTCAATTAACTTTATACACAGAAGATTAACTCTATACTAAGTAAAAGAGTTCAAAAAATAGTGGGAAAAAAAGAACTGTTCCTCAACTGCTTTTTGATTTCTCTTTTGATTTTGCTGTGACCCACTGCTCATTCAGGAGCATGCTGTCCAGTCTCCACATGTTTGCATATGTCTAGAGACTCTTGAGTTTTTGATTTCCAGCTCCATTCCATTGTGGTCAGAGAAGATGCACGGTATGATTTCAATTTTGTTTGAATTTGCTGAAACTTGCTTTATGACCTGGCCCGTGGTCTATCTTAGAGAAAGTTCCATGCACTGGTGAGAAGAATGTGTATTATGTGACCGTAAGATGAAAAGTTCTGTAGATAACTGTTAGGTTCATTTGGTCTATGGTGTTTATTAACTGTTGTTGTCTTGCTGATTTTCTTTCTGGTTGATCTGTCCACTGCTGAATGTGGGGTATTGAAATCCCCTATTACTATTGTATGGGAATCTATGTCTCTCTTTAGATCCCTTTACATTTGTTTTAAATAGCCAGGCACCCAATAATTAGGTACATATACCTTTATTATAGTCAATCTCCTGATGAATTGATCCCTTAATCATTGCATAGTGCCCTTCTTTGTCTCTTTTAACAGTTTTTGTGTTAAAGTCTTTTGTCTGATATTAAGATGGCTACACCAGCTCTTTTTTGGTTTCTGTTAGCATGGAATATTTTTTTCCATCCTTTCACTTTCAGTTCTCATGTATCTTTGTTGGTGAGATGTGTTTCTTGTAGGCAGCAAATAGATGATTTTTCCCCATTCAGCCATTCTGTGTCTTTTAACTGGAAAGTTGAGACCATAAACATTCAAAGTGATTGCATAAGTAACCAGTTGACCCTGCCATGTTTCCATAAATATTCCTGTTATTTACTTTGGATTTACTTTACTTACTTTTACTGGGAGATTTTCTGCCTTCACCTTCTTTCATAGGACCATTTTTCTGTGTTTCGGTTTGTAGCAGATCCTTAAGCATCTTTTGTAAGGCTAGATGAATGGTGGCAAATTCTTTCTATTTCTGTTTGTTATGGAAGGTCTTTATTTCACTTTCATTCATAAATAAGAGCTCAGCAGGGTACAGTATTCTGGGTTGACAGTTTTTTTTTCTCTTAAGATTTGGAATGTATCTCACCATTCTCTCCAAAACCTGTAGGGTTTCTGATGAGAAGGCAACTGTGTGTCTACTTGGAGAACCTCTGAAAGTAATCTAGCATTTTTTAGAAACTTTTTATGTTTTACTATGGAGAGTTTGACTACAATGTGTCATGGTGAAGATTTTTTCTCCTTTTGTTTATTAGTGTTGCAGTTGTTTTCTCAACAATGTTGCAGTGGATTCCTTTCTGAGAGGAGGAGTGTGATGGGGGCAAGAGGCGTGGAGTCACCACACAGACCCCAGGAGTTGGGTGAAAGCAGGCTTGAGGTGAGCAGCCTGAAGACTCGTTTATTACAGTTGGAACCACATCTTATATAGCCAAGACCAGCCAATCTGGTCAAGAGGCAGTCTATGCCCCAACCAATCACAGCCTATTGCCAGGCTGGCTCCATTGCCAGGTGGGTTTCAAAGCCGTTCCTGAGTAACTGACACTCGCTTGCCAGTGGCCACCTTGGCATGGCCTTCTCATTGCACCACATATTAGGAGTTCCATGTGCTTCCTGTACTTAGATGTCCTTTTATTTCCCCAAATTAAGGAAGTTTTCTGTTATTATTTCACTAAAAAGGCCTTTTAATCCTTTTCCTCTTTCCATACCTTCAGGAACTCCTAAGTACTATATGTTGGATCATTTGATAGTATCCCATGAATCCCACAGATCTCCAACACTGTTTTTTAGTTTTCTAATTTCTTCTTTTTCTTTTTCTTCTTCTTCTCCTTCTCCTCCTCCTCCCCCTCTCCCTCTTCCCCCTCCCCTCCCCACCCCCCTCTCCTCTCCTCCTCCTTTAATATGATTGTAAAATTTCCATAGATTTGTCTTCTAATTTGTATATTCTTGCTTCTGCCTTAATGATTCTGTTGTTAAGGCTTTCCACTGGATTTTTAATTTGTTCTATTGAATTCTTCATTTCCAATATTTCATTTTGATTTTTATTTAAAATCTCAATTTCCTGACAAAAATTTTCTTTCCTATGATGTATGGATTTCTTTAGTATGTGGATTTGCTTCTGACTACTTCTAAGTAAACCTACAACCAATTTTTTAATTCTGTTGCTGGCATATTTCTTCAGTGTGTTCATTTTCACATTCTTGTATTGAAGTGTTGTTGTGTTCCTTTCAAGGCATCATGTTGTCTTCCTTATTCTTGTTTTTTGAATTACTGCATTCATTTTTAGGCATTTGTTGGGATACTTGTTGGTTTAATTATTTATTTTTTCCCTATGATGACTTTTGTCTTTGGACTATGCCTCTGCAGATTAGTTGAGTATCTGCTCTTTCAGTGAATACTGAGGAATGTGCTGGGTGTGGCCTGGGAGCTCTGTTTAGTGCTCCAGGGTGAAGGGAATATCCAAGATGACTCCCAAATTGGGCATGGTAAATCTCTTCTTGCTCTTCTTTTTTAATCAAAGGAGAGGTTTGTTCAGCTCTGTTGGTATAGTCTCATGCTCACTCCATTTTCTCCAAGGAGTTGGATGCCTGGGTGCTAGCCCCAGTGTGTATAATATTCATTTGTGTTGCCACAAGAACCAAACGAAGAATCAGTGAGTCCTTGGTGTGAGCACAGATCCTGCAGTAATGACTCTCACCTGGGATTCAGGTAGCCCTGAGCATGTGGAGCTGCCCACAATGACTTCCCAGCCACACCCTGTACACTATCATATAGCCACAGTGTTTTCACAGTCCCAGCACAGAAGGCTCTCACAGCCATGAGCACCCAGCCCCATCAGTTTTCCCAACCAGAGTTAAGCGTCTCCTCTCAGCTGGTTGCTGGGTGCACAGACTCACGCTGGCACAGCTGTTATTTATGTCTAAAACATGCTCACCTGCTCTCTGCTAGTTACAGGACACTTGCGCTGGGTGGTCAGGGAGAGAGAAATGTTCCTCATTTTTTTCCTCTAGGTTGGCAGGTACACTGTACCCCACAGGGTTCCAAGCCAGACTCATGCCAGGCTCTTCCTGCAGCTTTATTTGCCAGTGGCTTGGGCTGCTGCAGTCTGATCTCACCTCACTCTCCAAAGCTGGTGCTGAGACTCTTGCTGCTGGGGTACTGAGTCATGTGTTTCCAAACAATCCACGTAGATCCACAGTGTCCCTCTAATTTGTGTGGCGTTTTCTCTGCCATTTTCTCCCTAACTCCTCCATAAGATTGTACTCTTTCCATGTTTTTAAAACTATCTTGTCCTAGACTAGAGCAATAAGCTTTCTCCCTATTCCTCCTTCTTGGTGCCTCTCCTGGCTACTGTGATCTTAATATAATGTAAAGATGTTATTTTTTCTCTAGTTTTTGATATTTGAATTAAAAATATAACAAATAGAATCACTTAGTACTTCAAGACTAGCTTTTATTTTTCTTTATTGATTAAAATATTTAATGGTTTAGTCTAGAGCTTATCAATTTGCAGACTTTATTTTTGTAGTTAAAATATAATTGTGATAATTAAAATTATTATTTATTCACAATTTGTTCTATGGTATACAAAATACCCAGGCCCTCGTTTGTAGCATCTGTTGTTTCTGGGTGAGGGTGAGGTTGTTTTTATCCAGCAGGTGGCACTGTTTAACATCAAATGTGACCTAACTAGGGTGGCCTTGTCACTTTATCCTCTAAGGGGAAAATTTGAGAGTGGAAGGGAATGCTATTAACAGTTATAGTCTGTCAGCAGACATAGTGGGACTGTCCCAGCCCAGCCAATGACTCTATTAATGGATTATATATATATATCACCCTGTAACTATTCATTAAGCTAGACAATGCCAGGATTGAAAGGTAAGATGTAGTCCTCCTTTGAAAGGAGCTTTATGATTCAAAAAGAAATAATAATACATTATAAAATCTGTATTTGAAATATTTAGTGCATTCTCTATATGCACTGCTCGAAATGTATGCAAAACTTTATTCCATATGTTAAAGAAAATGTTACCAATTTGTTGCATTTGGATCTTATTTAACAACCATAATTCATCTTAAAGGTAGCTGTTGAGAAACATAGAACCAATCGTTGCTCTGCAATCATTCCTAACCACTAGATTGATTGCTTTTCTTAATAATAAATATACAATATATTTTTTCTCATTTATTTGGATCTTGGATGTTGCCCATTTGTTACACCTAGGCAAGACAATAAGGAATGTCTTCATTGGTCTGAAATTAAAGTTAACAAATTAAATTTAATCTGATTTGGGTCTAAAAAATGCTGTTTCCTTTTATTAAAGGTTCTCAGGGCACATATACTGCCACTGACGAATGTTGCACTTAACAAATCAGGCTCATGGTAAGGTTCTTTTTTTTATTTCTAATATTTAGAAATCAAGGGATACAATTTTTAGTGCTTATTTGTCAAAGATTCCATTTAGTTAAAGATATAGTGTTCATTTATTTGAATTAGGACTGTGCAGACTGTGGAAGAGAAACAAACCCTCTCATCCACTATTCTAATTTTTCTGTTCTAATCTCAATTCTATAACATTTGTGCCATCATGGTGGGAGGCTTGTTGGGACCCTAGAATATGCTACAGTTCTGAATAACTTGACCTTAGAAACAGGTCAGATGGACAAATGTCCTGTTTGCCTCCGTGGTTGGAACAGACAGGAACAGCATTGGGTTGGTTGTGATCTGTGGATTCAGAGTAGACATTTGCCATCAGTGCTTTCATGTGTGCTGAGCAGAACCTTCAAGCTAGTTTTTGAGCATGGTTTTGGTCATCTTGGAAGCTGAGTTGCTGTGTGGGAAAAATGAGGTAGAAGCCTGGTCTTCACCTAAAGACATAAACCTTACCATTTCTGTATTAGATTGTGAGGCCTGCTGTAATAAAGAACACACAGCACATGGCATGAACAAGAGAAATTTATTATCCCCCAGCTCTAGCAGTTTGAAGTCCAAGATTAAGGTATCAGTCCATTTGGTTCCTTCTGCAGGGTGTGAGGAAGAAGAGCTTTTCCGGCCTCTCTCCTGGCTCTGGTGGTTTATTGGCAGTCCCTGGTGTATAGAAACATTGTCCTGATGTTTGTGTGTATGTCTGTATCCACATTTCCACTTACTGAATGAGGGGCCTATCCCACTCTACTATGACCCCATCTTAACTAATTATATCTGCAATGACTTATATCCATATAAAATCACATTTTGAGGCATATCCCCAATTGACTTCAACATATGAACATTTTTGGGGGACACAATTCAACACATAACAATTTCTATATGTATTCAGTCTCAGATATTAGTCTACATGTATCCAAAGGTAGAAGAAAAATGCCAAGAAGACAGTAAAATATGCATTGTTTCATCAACGTCTCTTTTTAAGTGTATTTAGGAATAATAATTTGTTTTCATATTTTATCAATACCACTTAACATTTAGACATCAATATTCAGGGAAATAACTTTTGTTACACTTTCAAAGCAATGTTTTCATTTCAGAGACTTTTCATAAGAAAGTCTTTAGAGCTCACTGTATTAAGTGAGGCAAGTCAGATACAGAATGACAAATACTACATGGTCTCAGTCATATGTAGAATGTAAAAGATTTGATCTCACAGGGATTGAGAGTAACATAGTGGCTACCAGAGGCTGGACACAAATGTAGAGGAGCTGGTCAAATGGTACAAAGTTCTTCTATCTAAGTAGGCTTGAATTCTTGTATTCTGTGCATAGTAAGGTGATAAAATTCGCTGTAATCTCCTGTACATTGTGAGATAGCTAGAAGAGAGGATTCTGAATGTCAAAGAAATGAAAAATGTTTTGAAATGGTGGATATACTAATCACCCTGATTTAATCACCACATAATGTATCCATTTATTAAAACATCACACTTTATACCGTAAATATACACAATTATATATATGCAATTATATATGCAATATATAATGACAAAATCTAAAACGATTCATTTATAATTGAATACTTAAAGAATTACTTAGATGCTACTTCTTTAATTTAAAATATTAGATTCTGTATTATAACTTCCTATGATAAAAGTCATTTTTAGGGTCTGTTTATTTACTAAGCAGAATTACATTCATTGAACACTTATTGGTGCATCAGACATTGCTTTATCTGCTGGGAATGATTTGGTAATTTGGATGAGGAGAAGCATAGAATAAGAGAAACAATTTTACTCTTCAGAGATGCACAAGAGACAGAATGTGGGTGATCAGAGTGTACCTTGGGGGTGAAGCTGAGGGCCCAGGGATATCCAGGGGCTACTTGCCTTGTAGACTCTGAATTTTGATCTAGATTTCTAGGAAGCTATCTGAGAAAGATCAAAGTAGATAACTCTAATTTCTGTGTGGAAATTATTTTTAAGGACCTTGCATTAGCTAAGATCCACTAGAAGAAATGAACACAATGACCAGTTGAGAAGTGGCCCCATTAGGAATGTATTTTGAAACTGCACTGACAACATTTACTTACAGTTGTTCAGGAGGTGTGGGGAGCAAAGAGGAATCGAAGATGGTGCCATGGGTTTTATGTTCTGACCACTGGGAGAATTGATGCTACTGATTGAGATAAATTATAGTTTCAGAAAAATTGTTTATTTATGCATGAATTTGCTATCAGAAGGTAAACCATTATTAGCAAGATTACCCTTTATTTGGTGACTCCTTTTTGATTTTTAGATACAATTGGTAAATCTCTATGTCAAATGATTTAGATGTTATTCTGAACTGTGTATCCTGAATACACGAATCTCATCATGAAAAGTGAAATAAATGGAGTAAAAAGTGGAATCTCCATTCACACACTGCCATTTCTCACTCTGCACCGTTCCTTGTGTTAGCTTTATCACAGGAAGCTACGACCGGACATGCAAGCTCTGGGACACTGCGTCTGGAGAGGAGCTGCACACGCTGGAGGGCCATAAGAATGTGGTTTACACCATAGCTTTCAACAATCCTTATGGGTTTGTGATTCCATTCACTTACTCCTTCATTGATTTTTTAAATTCATCCTTCCATCAGTTGGGGAAGAAAGGGAAGGATATAGAAGACTAGTGTTGATTGAGCATCTGGCATATGCTTTGGAGGACTTTCAGGTACCTTTGTGTTAGGTATTCCTGTTGTCACAGCAAGAAAACAAAGTTTGATGCCCTTCCCAGGATCATTAAGTGGTGTGATCTCCTTCAAGGAAGACTAATCTCAGCCTTTGGGAGTTCTCCAACAGGGAGTTTCTGCTAATGTTCAAAGCACTGGTCCAGTGCTCCTGGAGAATGTGTCATACACAAACTGTAAAGTGGTTTAATTCATTTAGAAGTTATTTTTCAATATTTTGCCAAATAGAAAAAAAATTACATTGTCATAACATGCCAAAGAACAGTATTCAGTACAATGAAATGTTTTAAAACCAACTTCTTTTTTTTAACTTTTATATAATGAATATAAATTTCCAAAGTACAGCTTATGGATTACAATGGCTTCCCCCCACCCCCCATAACTTCCCTCCCACCCGCAACCCTCCCCTTTCCCACTCCCTCTCCCCTTCCATCCACATCAAGATTCATTTTCAATTCTCTTTATATACAGAAGATCCGTTTAGCATATATTAAGTAAAGATTTCAACAGTTTGCACCCACATAGAAACACAAAGTGAAAAATACTGTTTGAGTACTAGTTATAGCATTAAATCACAATGTACAGCACATTAAGGACAGAGATCCTACATGAGGAGTAAGCGCATAGTGACTCCTGTTGTTGACTTAACAAATTGACACTCCTGTTTATGGCATCAGTAATCACCCTAGGCTCTTGTCATGAGTTGCCAAGGCTATGGAAGCCTTTGGAGTTCACTGACTCTGGCCATATTTAGACAAGGTCGTAGTCAAAGTGGAAGTTCTCTCCTCCCTTCAGAGAA
>JADBBT010003391.1:0-11610 GCA_015711505.1 Sylvilagus bachmani | reverse complement strand
CACTTTGTGTTTTTGTGTGGGTGCAAACTGATGAAATCTTTACTTAGTATATACTGAATCGATCTTCTGTATATAAAGATAATTGAAAATGAAAAAAAAATCTTGGTGTTAAATTGTAAATTGCATAGAAAATTAATCAATTTTTTTAAAAAAAAATCATGTAGGATCTCTGTCCTTAATGTCCTGTGCATTGTGATTTAATGTTATAACTAGTACTCCAACAGTATTTTTCACTTTGTGCTTCTATGTGAGGGCAAACTGTTGAACTCTTTACGTAATATATACTAAACTGATCTTCTGTATATAAAGAGAACTGAAAATGAATCTTGATGTGAATGCAAGGGGAGAGGGAGCTGAAAAGGCGGGCTTGCAGGTGGGAGGGAAGTAATGGGGGTGGAACCATTGTAATCCATAAACTGTACTTTGGAAATTTATATTCTTTAAATAAAAGCTTTAAAAAGGATTTAGGGATAGTTCTAGGTCTAGGGTTAGGGCTAGGGTTCTGTTTAGGTTTAGGGTTAGGGCTAGGGCTAGGGTTAGGACTAAGTTTAGGGTTAGGGTTAGGCTTAGGGCTTGGTATAGGGTTAGTTTTAGGGTTAGGGTTAGGGTTAGGGTTAGGGTTAGTATTTGAGTTAGGCTTAGGGTTAGGCCTAGGCTAGGGCTTGGGCTAGGGTTAGAGTTTTGTTAGGATTCAGGTTAGGGCTAGGGTTAGGGCTAGGGTTAGGGCTAGGGCTAGGGATTGGGCTAGGGTTAGGGTTAGGGTTAGGTTTAGTGTTAGTGTTGTGGTTAAGGCAAGGTTTAGGATTATGTTTAGCTTAAGGGTTAGGGTTAGGGTTAGGATTAGGGTTAGGTTAGGCTTAGGGCAAGGGATAAGGTTAGGGTTAGAACTAGGTTTCGTGTTTGGGTTAGGGTTTGGGCTAGATTTAGGGTTAGGATTAGTGTTGTAGTTAGAGTAGGGCAAGGTTTAGGACTATGTTTAGGTTTAGGGTTAGCGTTAGGGTTAGGGATAGAGTTAGGTTTTTGATAGCATTTAGTGTTATGGTTAGAGTTACGGTTAGGGTTAGGGATAAGGCTAGGGATAGAACTAATTTTAGGTTTGGGTTAGGGTTTGAATAGGGTTAGGGTTGGTGTTAGAGTTAGGGTTAGCCTAAGGTCTAGTGATATGGCTATGTTTAGAGTTAGTGTTAGGGTTAGTGTTAGGGCTAGGTTTATTGTTCAGGTTAGGGTTTGGTTTAGGATTTGTGTAGTGTTTGGTTTAGTGTAGGGGTTAGTGTTAGGGTTAGGGTTAGTTTTAGGGTTAGGACTAGGGCTAGGGCAAGGGCTAGGGCTAGGGCTAGGGCTAGGGCTAGGGTTTTGGTTAGGGTTAGTGTTAAAGTTAGGTTTGGGGTTAGGCCAAGGCTAGGGCTAGGCTAGGGCTAGGCTAGTGTTAGGGTTAGGTTTATGGTTAGGGCTAGGCTAGGGTAAGATTAGGGCTAGGCTAGGGCTAGGGCTAGGCTAGGGTTAGGGTTAGGTTTAGAGTTATGGCTAAACTAGGGTTAGGATTAGGCTAGGGCTAGGCATATATTTTGTGTTAGTGTTAGGATGAGGATTGTGGCTAAGGCAAGTTTTAGGATTATGTTTAGGTTTAGGGTGAGCTTTAGGGTTTGAGATAGGGTTAGGTTTTGTGTTAGAGTTAGGGTTAGGGCTAGGGCTAGGGCTAGGGCTAGGACTAGGGCTAGGACTGGGGTTAGGGTTAGGTTTGGGCTGGGGCTAGGGCTAGGTCTAGGTCTAGTGCTAGGGCTAGGACTAGGGCTAGGTTTAAGTTAGAGTTAGGGTTAGGATTAGAGCTAGAGATAGGCCTAGGGCTATGGTTAGGTTTAGTGTTAGGGTTAGGGTAAGTGTTAGGCTTTGGGTTAGAGTTTAGTGTTTCGCCAAGGCTCCAGCTAGGGCTTGGTTTAGAGTTAAGGTTAGGATAATGTTTTGGGTTAAGGTTAGGGTTAGGTCAAAGCTTGGGATATGGCTAGGGTTAGGGTTAGTGCTAGGGTTAGAGTAAGGACTAGGTTTAGGGTTAGGGTTAGGGTTAAGTTTAAGGCTAGGATTAGGGCTATGGCTGGGGTTGGTGTTAAGGTTAAGCTTTAGGTTTTGGCTTAGGTTTAGTGTTAGGGTTATTGTTAGGGCTAGGGCTAGGGTTGGCGTTAGTGTTAGTTTTAGGCTTAGGGTTAGGTTGAGGTTTAGGGTTAGTGTTAGAGTTAGAGTTAGGTTTAGGCCAAGGTTATGTAAAGCTAGAGTTAGGACTAGAGCTAGGGCTAGGAATAGGGTTAGAACTAGGCTTAAGGTTAGTTTATGGTTAGGGTACGGATAGGGTTACTGTTAGTATTAGGCCAAAGCTATGGTTATGGTTAGGGTTAGGCTAGGGTTAAGGTGAGATTTAGGGTTAGTGTTAGTGCTAGAGTTTGGCTAGGGGCAGCGTTGTGGCCAGGGCTAAGGTTAGGGTTAAGCTTAGTGTTATAGCTCTAGTTATTGTTAGGGTTTGAGCTATGGTTTGGCTAGGGCTAGGGCTAAGACAAGGGCTAGGGTTAGGGTTAGGCTTAGGGTTATGATTTTGGCTAGGGTTTGTGCTAGATTTTGGTTAGAGTGAATCTTGGGTTAGACTAGGGCTAAGCCTAGTGTTTTCACACTGCCTATGTTTATGGTTGGGGTTTGTTAGGGTTAGGGTTAAGTTTAGTGCTAAGATTAGGACTAAGGCTAGGACTAGAGCTAGGGTTGGGGTTATGGTTAGGTTTGGGACTAGAGTTAGGTTTAGGGTTAGTTTTAGTGTTAGGGTTAGGGCTAGGGTTATTGGAAGGACTAGGGTTGTGGCTATGGCTAGTGTTAGGGTTAGGTTTAGGGCTAGGTTAGAGCTTGTGCTGGGGTTATGATTAGGGTTAGTTTAGGATTACGGTTAGGTTTGGTGTTAGTGTTAGGTTAGGGTTACGTATAGTGCTAGTGCTAGGGTTAGGGTTAGGACTCGTTTTAGGACTAAGCTAGTGTTAGGGATAATGCTAGGGCTGGGCCTATGGGTAGTGTTAGGGTTAAGGTTAGGTTTACAGCTATGGCAAGGTTTAGGATTAGGTTTAGCTTTAGGGTTGGCATTAGCATTAGGTGTAGGGTTAGGTTTACTGTTAGGGTTTAGTGTTAGGGTTAGGGTTAGGGTTGGGGTTAGACCACAGCAAGGGCTAGGGCAAGGGTTAGTACTAGGGTTAGGGTTAGTGTTAGGGTTAGGATTAAGGCAGAGCTAGGGCTAGGGCTAGGACCAGGGTTAGGGTTAGGTTTAGGGTTAGGGTTAGAATTATGATTAGCGTTAGTTCAGGGCTAGGGCTGGGCTTAGGGTTAGTGCTAGGGCTAGGGCTATGGTTAGGGTTAGGTTTAGGGTTAGGGTTATGTTTGGGGTTAGGGTTAGGCCAAGGATAGGTCTAGAGTTAGTGTTAGGGCTAAGGCTAGTGCTAGGGCTAAGGCTAGGACTAGGGTTAGGGTTAGTTTTCAGGTTAGGGTTAGGTTTAGGGTTATGGTAAGTATTAGAGTTAGTGTTAGTTTTAGGCCCAGATTAGGGCTAGAGCTAGGGTTAGGGTTAGGGTTATGATTAGGGCTAGGTTTAGTGCTAGTGCTAGGGTTGGGGTTAGGGTTAGGATTAGAGTTAGGGTTAGGGTTAGGGTTTGGGCTTAGGGTTAGTGTTAGGTTTAGTGTTATTGTTATGGTTACAGTTAGGGTTAGAATTAGGATAAGGGATATGTTTAGGTGTTGGGTTAGGGTTAGGGCTAGAGTTAGAGCTATGGCTAGGGTTGGGTTAGGGTAGGATTAGGGTTAGGGTTATGCTTAGTGTTAGGGTTAGGGTTAGTGTTAGGGTTTGGGCTTAATGCTAGGCCACTTCTAGTGCTAGGGCTAGGTTTAGGGCTAGGGCTAAGGCTAAGGTTCAGGGCTATGCCTAGTGCTAATGTTATGTCTAACACTAGGGATAGGGTTATGGTTAGGTCTAGGGCTAGGATAAGGAATAGGGTTAGATTTTAGGTTAGGATTAGGTCTACGTCTAGGGGTAGGACTAGGGTTAGGGTAGGGCTAGGTGTAGGGCTATGACTAGGGTTATGGTTAGGGTCAGAGCTATGGTTACACAATGCTTGTGCTAGGGCTAGGGTTAGGGCTAGGACTAGGGTTAGGGTTAAGTCTAGGGCTGTGTTAGGACTAGGATTAGGTTTAGGTTTAGGATTAGGTCTAGGGCTAGGGGTAGGGCTAGTGCTGTGTCTAGGGTTATCACTAGGCTTAGGGTTGGGGCTATGGTTAGGGTTTGGGTTTGTGCTAGGGCTAAGGCTAAATTTAGGTCTAGGGCTAGGGATAAGTTAAGGGTTAGGACTAGTCCTAAATTTTGGACTACAGTTAGGTTTAGGGTTAGGATTAGGTCTTGGGCTAGGGGTAGGGCTAGGGTAGAT
Source organism: Sylvilagus bachmani (assembly GCA_015711505.1). Classification (NCBI taxonomy): domain Eukaryota; kingdom Metazoa; phylum Chordata; class Mammalia; order Lagomorpha; family Leporidae; genus Sylvilagus; species Sylvilagus bachmani. The sequence continues at coordinate 7,171 of JADBBT010003391.1, read as the reverse complement.
CTATGGTTATTACTAGGGTTATGTTTATGGTTAGGGTTAGGGTTAAGCCAAGGCTTGTGCTAGGGCTAGGGTTAGAGTTAGGGTTAGTGTTAGTGTTTGGGCTTAGAGTTAGGGTTAGGGTTATGGTTATGGTTATGTTTAGGGTTAGGGTTAAGTTTAGGGCTAAGACTAGGAATACGACTAGGGCTAGGGCTAGGCTTGGGGCTAGGGTTCGGATTGGGACTAGGGTTAAGTTTAGGGTTAGGGTTAGGGTTAAGGCTAGTGTTAGGCTAAGGCTTGTGATAGGGCTAGGGTTAGGGCTAGGGTTAGGGTAGGGTTAGGGTTAGGGCTAAGGTTAGTGTTGGGGTTTTGGTTAGTGTTAGGTTTAGGGTTAGGGTTAAGTCAAAGCTAGTGCTAGGACTGGGGTTAGGACTAGGGTTAGGGTTAGGTTTATTTTTTGGGCTAGGGCTAGTGTTAGGGCTATGACTAGGTTTAGGACTAGCACTAGGACTATGGTTAGGTCTAGGGCTAGTAATAGGGTTAGGTTTAGGGCTAAGGCTAGGGTTAGGACTAAGTTTATGTTTATGTTTATGTTTAGGTTTAGGATTGTGTCTAGTTTTGGGGGTAAGTCTAGATCTAGGTCTAGGGCTATGACTAGGGTTAGGGTTAGGTGTAGGTGTAAGGTTAGGGTTAGAGTAGGGTTAGGGTTAGGCAAATGCTAGGGCTAGGGTTAGGATTAGACATAGGGCTTGGATAGGTCTACTGTTAAGGTAGGCCTAGGACTAGAGTACGGCTAGGGCTAGCGCTAGGGTTAGGATTAGATTTAGGTTTAGTTTTAGGGTTAGGGTTTTGGCTCGGGCTAGGGTTAGTGCTAGGGCTAAGACTAGGGTTAGGGTTAGGGTTAGTGTTATGTTATGGTTAGAGGTAGGCCACGACTATGGTTAGGGTTAGGGTTAGGCCAAGGTTAGGGCTAGAGCTTTGGTTAGGGTTTGGGTTTGTGTTTGTGTTAGTGTTACTGTTAGTGCTAAGTTAGGGTTGGGGTTAGGCTGAGGTTTAAGCTTAATGTTATGGTTAGGTCTAGAGTTAGGACTAGGGATATGGTTAAGGTTATGGTTAGGGCTAGGGTTAGAGAAAGTGCTAGGTTTTGGGTTAAGTTTAAGGTTAGGGCTAGGGTTAGGTCTAGAGTTAGGGCCAAGGTTAGGGTTAGGGCTATGACTAGGGTTGGGTTTAGGTTTTGTGTTAGGGTTATGGTTTTGGCATAGAGTTAGGGTTAGGGTTAGGGTTATGCATAAGGTTAGGTTTATGGTTAGGGCTAGGGCTATGGTTGGGGTCAGTGTTAGTTTTAAAGCTAGGATTAGGTTTAGGGTTAATGTTTGTTTGAGTTAGGGCTAAAGCTAGGGTTAGTGCTAGGGTTAGGGTTAGTGTAATTGTTAGGGCTAGGGTTAGGACTATGGCTAGGGTTAAGTTTAGTGTTAGTGTTAGGTTTAGGGTTATGACTAGGGTTAGGGTGAGGTGTAAGTTTAGGGTTAAGGTTAGGGTTAGGTTTAGGGTTAGGGCTAGGATGAGGTCTCTGACTAGAATTGGGGTTAGGGTTAGCTTTAGGGTTAGGGTTAGGGCTAATGTTTGAGCTTAGGGTTAGTGTTAGTGTTAGGGTTAGGGTTATTACTAGGGTTAGGGTTAGGGCTAGGTCTAGGGCTAGGTTTAGGGTTAGGGTTAGTGTTAGTGTTAGTGTTAGTGTTAGGGTTAAGGTTAAGTCAAGAGTTAAGGTAAGGTTAGGTTTAGGGTTAAGTTTAGATTTAGGGTTGTGGTTAGGGCTATGGTTAGAGCTATGGCTAGGGTTGTGGTTAGGGTTAGAATTAGGTTTTTGATTAGGTTTAGAGTTTGGGCTTAGGTTTAATGTTAGGGTTAGGTTTATATTTAGAGTTAGGGTTAGGGCTTGAGTTAAGTCTGTGATTAGGGTTGGAGTTAAGGTTAGTGTTAGGGTTAGTGTTGGTCTTAGGTTTAGGGTTAGTGTTAATTTAGGGTTATGGTTAGGTTTAGGGTTAGGACTAGGGTTAGGTTGGGGTTAGGGTTAGTTTTAGGGTTAGGGTTAGGGTTAGGTTTAGGGTTTGCGTTATTGTCAGGGTTAGGGCTAGCTTTAGGCCCAGGTTAGGGCTAGAGCTAGGGTTAGGTTTAGGGTTAGGGTAAAAATTCGGTTAAGGTTAAGGTAAGGGCTACGGCTAGGCTTAGGTTAGGGTAAGGTTTCGGGCTAAGGTTAGGGTAAGTGCTATGGTTAGGTTTAGGGTTAGGCTTAGGGCTAGGGTTAGGGTTAGCGTTATGTTTTTGGTTAGGGTTAGTGTTAGGTTTAGGTTAGAGTTTGGGCTTAGGGTTAGTGTTAGTGTTAGGGTTTTGGTTCATATTAGGATTGGGTTATTGTTAGGGTTAGGCCCAGGCCAGTGCTAGGGCTACGTTTAGGTATAGGCTAGTGCTAAGGTTTTTCTAGGGCTAAGGGTTTTTGTTAGGGCTAGGGTTAGGGTTAGGACTAGGGTTAGGTTTAGGGTTAGGATTAAGTCTACGCTAGGGGTTGGGCTCGGGCTAGGTCTACAGCTATGACTAGGGTTAGGCTTAGGGTTAAGGCTAGTGTTAGGCTAAGGCTTGTGCTAGGGCAAGGGTTAGGGCTAGGGTTAGAGTTAAGGATAGGGTTAGGGTTAGGGTTAGGTTTAGGGTTAAGGTAGGTTGGGATTAGAGTTAGAGTTAGAATTAGGGTCAAGCCAAAGCTAGGGCTAGGGCTAGGGCTAGGGTTAGGGTGAGGGTTAGGGTTAGTGTTAGTTGTATGGCTAGGTTTTAGGCTACCGCTAGTGCTGTGGTTTGGTCTAGGGCTAGGGATAGTGTTTGGGTTAGTGCTAAGGCTAGGATTAGGTCTAGGTTTAGGTTAGGGTTAGTATAATAGGGCTAGGGGTAGGACTAGGGTTAGGTTTTGTGTTAGGATTAGGTCTAGAGCTTGGGACAGGGCTAGGGCTTGGTCTAGGGCTATGACTAGGTTTAGGGTTAGGGTCAGTGTTAGGGTTAGGCCAAGGCTTTTGCTATGGTTAGGTTTAGGGCTAGGGTTAGGGTTAGGCTTAGGGTTATGTTTATGGCTAGGGCTATAGGGTTAGGGTTAGGGTTAGGATTAGGGTTGGTGTTAGGGTTAGAATTAGGTTTAGGGTTTAGCCTAGGCTAAGAGTAGGGCTAGGGTTGGAGCTACTGCTAGGGTTAGGGTTAAGGTTAAGATTAGGGTTAGGGTTATGGTTAGGCCAAGGCAAGTGCTAGGGCTAGGGTGAGGGCTATCCTTAGTGTTAGGGTTAGTGTTATTAGTAGGGTAGGATTTGGGCTAGGGCTAGGGTTAGGCCTATTGTTAGGTTTAGGTTTAGGGCTAGGGCTAGGACTAAGGGATGGGATAGTGTTAGGTTAAGGGCTAAGTCTAGGGTTAGGACTAGGTTTAGGTTTAGGTTTAGGATTGTGTCTAGGGCTAGGGGTAGGTCTAGGGCTAGGTCCAGGGCTATGACTAGGTTTAGTGTTCGTGTTAGGGTTTGGTCAAGGCTTGTGCTAGGTCTAGGGTTATGGCTATGGGTAGGGTTAGGGTTAGGTTTAAGGTTAGGTTTAGGTTTAGGGTTGGAGTTAGGGTTTGAGTTGGGGTTAGGGTTAAGCCAAGGCTAGGGCAAGGGATAGGGTTAGGGCTAGGGCTAGGTCTAAGGCTAGGGTTAGGACTAGCTAGGGTTGGGGTTAGTGTTAGGTTTTGGGCTTGATCTATGGCTAGGTTTAGGGCTAGGGATAGAACTAGGGTTAGGGTTAGAGTTAGGATTTATTCTAGAGCTAGGGCTAGGGCTAGGTTTAGAACTAAGTTTAGGGTTAGTGTTAGGGCTAGGGTTAGGGCTATGGTTAATGCCAGGGCTAGGGCTAGGGTTAGGACTAAGGTTAGGCTTAGAGTAAGGGGTAAGGATAGAGGTAGGCATAGGTGTAGATGTTTGGTTAGTGTTGGGTTTAGGATTATAGTTAGGGTTAGGCCAAAGCTTGGGCTAGGGCTAGGGTAAGACCTAGGGCTGTGGCTAGGTGTCCTGTCAGGGTAGGGCTACGAATAGGGCATGCCTGGACTAGGGCAAGTTTTAGGACTAGGTTTAGGTTTAGTGTTAGGGTTAAGGTTTCAGCTCGGGCTAGTGTTATTGCTAGGGCTAAGACTAGGGTTAAGGTTAGTGTTAGGGTTAGATTTTTGGTTAGGAAAATGGTTAGGGTTAGGGTTAGGACTAGGCTAGGGTTAGGTTTAGTGTTAGTGTTAGATTTAGGGTTAGGGTATGGTGTAAGTTTAGGGTTAGGTTTAGGGTTAGGGCTAGGGTTAGGGCTATGGCTAGGGTTGGGTTTAGTGTTAGGTTTGTGGTTAGGGTTAGGGTTAGGGTTAGGGCTAGAGTAAGGGTTATGGTTATGTTTGGGGTTACGGTTAGTGTTAGGTTTAGGGTTAAGGTTTGGGCTTAGGTTTAGGTTTAGGTTTAGGATTAGTGTTAGTGTTAGGGCTATTGTTAGTGTTAGGTATAGGGTTAATGTTAGGGTTAGGGTTATGTTTAGGCCAAGGCTAGTGCTAGGGCTAGGTTTAGTGTAGGTCTAATGCTAAGATTAGGTCTAGAGTTACGTGATAGGGTTAGATTAGTGCTAGGGTTAGGACTAGGGCTAGGCTTAGAGTTAGATTAGGTCTATGGCTATGGGTAGGGCTTGGTCTAGGTCTACAGCTATGACTAGGGTTAGGGTTAGGGTTAGGGTTAGGGTTAGGGTTAAGGCTAGTGTTAGGCTAAGACTTGTGCTAGGGCTAGGGTTAGGGTTAGGATTAGAGTTAGTGTTAGGGTAGATGGAGTGTTAGGTTTGGGATTAGAGTTAGAGTTAGGCTTAGGCTAACCTACGCTATGGGTAGTGTAGGGATAGGACTAGGGCTATTGTTAATGCTAGGGTTAGGGTTAGGGTTTGGGTTAGGCCAAGGCTTGTGCTAGGGCTAGTTTTAGGGTTAGGGTTATGGTTAGGGCTAGGGCTAGGGTTAGGGCTAGAGCTAGGGTTAGGTTTGGTGATAGGGTTAGGGTTAGTGTTAGGCCAAGGCTAGGGCTATGGCTAGGGTTAGGGCTATGTTTAGGGTTAGGTTTAGGGTTTGGGTTAGGGCTTGAATTAGGGCTATGCTTAGGTTTATGGTAGGGCTAGGACTAAGGGCAGCTCTAGGAATGGGATAGTGTTAGGTTAAGGGCTAAGTCTAGGGTTAAGACTAGGTTTAGGTTTAAGTTTAGGATTGTGTCTAGGCCTAGGGGTAGGTCTAGGGTTAGGTCTAGGGCTATAACTAAGGTAAGGGTTAGTGTTAGGGTTAGATCAAGGCTTGTGCTAGGGCTAGGGTTAGGGCTATGGTTAGGGTTAGGGTTAGGTTAGGCTTAGGGTTAGTTTACAGTTGGGGTTAGGGTTTGAATTTGTGTTACCATTAAGCCAGGGCTAGGGCGAGGGATAGGATTAGGGCTATGGCTAAGGTTCGAGTTAGGGCTAGGGCTAGGGCTAGGCCTAGCATTAGGACTAGGGTTAGGGTTATGGTTAGGGTTAGGATTAGGAGTAGGTGTAGGGTTAGGTGTAGAGTTAAGGTTAGAGTAGGGTTAGGGTTAGGCCAAAGCTAGGGGTTAGGGCTAGGGTAAGACCTAGGGCTAAGGTTAGGTCTACTGTTAGGGTAGGGCTAGGTTAGGGTACAGCTAGGGCTAGGGCTTTGGTTAAGACTAGGTTTAGGGCACTGAGCCAAGATGGCATAATAGTGAGTGCATGCACCAATAGTCTGGGAAATGATAGTTTAATATAAGTGGAGTTACTGTAGCCTCAGGAAAAGACTCAGAAAAAAACCCAGAAGAAACTCTTCCAGATCTAGTGGATGTGGCATGGAGGACCTATGGGGAGAGCAAGGTTGCCCACCAAGTGGAAGCTGTGCCGCGGGAATGGAGCCATGGGAGGGAGGCCCAACCGCAGATTCTGTGTGCCAGTGCTGGAAGGGGAGGTGTAAAAAAAACCCTCAGTAACCCAAGACATTGGTGGGGAAAGGCAGGCCCCACTGGGGAAAGTGCAGCAAGCTGACTGGAAGAGAGAAAAAAAAGAATAAATAAGGGGAACCAGCATGGACACTAGCCTCTCTCTTCACTCACCTTACAAAGCTGAGCAAGAAAAAGAGCAGTGAAACAGCGCCAACCATTAACAGTGAAAAATGGGTGGAGCTAAAGAACTGAGACTGTGAAAATCTGAGGGGGAGCCAGAGAACTCACCGAGGACACAAACCATAACCTTGGCAACCCGGTGAGAGATTGCAGAGAAATGCCAAACAAAAGTAGAAACTGAGGTAACAAGAGCAAGGAAGACACTATGATGCCATCAAACGAAAGACACCCCAATTAAAGATTATGAAAATGATGAAATAGAAGAAATGCAAGAAGCGGATCTCAAAAAATTGATAATAACATTAAGAAGTTCTCAAAAACAAATTCTTGTACTTTAAGGGACAAGATAGAAAATCTCTCTGGTGAAAATGAAATATTTAGGAGGAATCAAAATGAAATGAAACACTAGTAGAAGAAGAAACTGTGATAATGATGAGAAACCATAATGAAATGAAGAATTCAATACATCAAATGACAAACACATTAGAGAGTGTTACAAATAGAATGGGTGAAGCAGAAGAGAGAATATTGGACTTAGAAGACAGAGCACAGGAAAATATACAGTCAAACCAAAGAAAAGAAGAGGATATTAGAAATCTAAAAAATATTGCCAGGAATATACAGGATACTATTCGGGTTCTAGGAGTTCCTGAAGGCATGGAGAGGCAGAAAGGATTAGAATGCCTTTTTGGTGCAATACTAGCAGAACATTTCCCAGGTTTGGAGAAAGACAGAGACATCCTAGTACAGGAAGCTCATAGAACCCCTAATAAACATGACCAAAAGAGATCCTCACCACAACACATTGTAATTAAACTCACCACAGTGAAACATAAACGAAAGATCTTAAAATGTGCAAGAGAAAAACATCAGATTACTCTCAGAGGATCTCCAATTAGACTCACAGCAGACTTCTCACCAGAAACCCTGCAGACTAGGAGAGAATGGCGAGACATAGCCCAGGTGCTAAGAGAGAAAAACTGCCAGCCCAGAATATTATATCCTGCAAAGCTCTCATTTCT
>JADBBT010003390.1:0-11610 GCA_015711505.1 Sylvilagus bachmani | reverse complement strand
TCCACTGTGAATCTCCAGTTCCAGAAGGGATTCCTCTGCTGTTTCTTCCCCTACTCTTCCTTGAACCTGCAGTATCTCCACTTTTATTAAACTGTCTCTCCCCGGATTATCAGTGTGCTGCCTTCCTATTCCGCCATCTTGCCGCTCTCTCCATTCCAAGCCAAGTTGAGTCTCATCCTTTGAGAGTTCCTGGATCTCACTGGAAGCCTTGAGAGGCAGACGGGTAGGGAGAAAGCTCCCACTCACTGATTCACTCCTCAAATGCCTGCAAAAATCCAGAATTTCTTAAAATAAATTCACTGAATTCAGTTTGTTGTTACTATGGGTAAAATGTTTGTCTTGGGCTGCTTTCAAAATGCTTTCTTTTAGTTTGTATAAGTTTGATTATGATGTGCCTAGATGTATATATCCTTAAGTTTATGCTGTTTAGTCAGCTTCTTCAATCTGTATGTTTATGTCCCTTATCAAGTTTGACAAGTTTTCAGTCTTTATTTCTTCAGGCTGTCACACTTCTCCTCTGCTTGGACTCTACTGAAAAGAGTGTTAGAGCTTTCCTTTTTCTCTCACAGTACATGAACATCTGTTTTTTTTTTTTTTAATCTATTTTTCTGTTGTTCAGACTATAATTTCTATTGATTTATCTTTGAATCCAGAAATTCTACTGTCTTCATTCCACTCTGATCCTTTCTTTGTAGGTTGTTATATTTTTTACTTCTGAATTGTCTATTTGGTGTTTCTTTACATCTTCTGTTTCTTTGCTAAGATTTTTTTTTCATTTATTTCAGGTATGCTTGAAACTTTCTTGAAAGATTTTTGCAATTATTTACAAAGTCTTAGCAGTGATTCCAGCATCTTTGTCATTTTGGTTTGGGCAGTTGCTGCGTGTCTCTTCTCATTTGAGTTGAGATCTTCTGGAGCTGGAGGTGGGGCTATTTTTCTGTGTGGTGTCTGGCTGGTGTGGTCAGAAAGTTTCTGTTCTTCAGGGTTGCCCTCTCCGGGCACTTGGTATCAAAAGACTAATCTTACCTTGTATTTTCTTGTTCCTTTATTTATTTTGTTTTGGGAGTAAATTTTGTATCTACTGATGTTTACAAATTGTAAGCATCTTTACCAATCTTGGGTATGTGGTAGACAGAGAAAGAAACCCCAGGAATGTACATCCAGGTCTTTCCTTTAGTCTTGAGGTCCGTGTAAGGTCTTATCTCTCAGGGCCAGCATTGTGGTATATACACTAAAGCCATCATGTGAACCAGCACCCCATGTGGGTGCCGGTTCCTATCCTGGCTATTCCGCTTCTGATTTAACTCCCTGCTAATGGTATGTGGGCTTTCTAGATAGCCCTTAATCTACTCTAGTTGACAACCAAAATTAGCTATCACAGCCACCATTTGTTAAAAAGGTTCTTTTTTTGCTCCATTGAACTATGTTGGCACTTCTATTGAAAATGAATTGACCACATGCTAGTATTGTGGATCTATATCTGGATTCTGTTTTGTTCCATTTATTTCTGTTTATCTTTATGCCAGTTCTACTCTATTGATTGCTATAGCTATATAATAACTCTTGAGATCAGGTAGTGTTAAGACTTCTAATTTTTTTTAAATTGTTTTGCTTGTTTTAGGTCTTCCCATTTCTGTTTGGGATTTATTTCTGATAAAATTTCCCATGTATAACTATGTAATTTTTAGGATCCTAAAGTAGAAATGAGTCACAATAAAGACTTTTCAGCTACATTAGCTGGTGAAAATAGCAGATGAGAAACCATCGTGACTTCAAGTTTACATCTTTTTATGTTATACTTTGAGGTACTGAATTTGCCATATAGCTTGCTTTAGAAGATAGAGCTTACTTATAGTAATCAATAATTTCTGCCTCCACTCTTACCTTCCTCTCCCAGTGCACTATTTGGTATGATAAAATAAGAAATAAAAAACTAAGAGGACATTAAAAATTATGTACAATGTAGATTTTTGTCAGAGCAAAATAATTTAACTTCTGGATTTTATGAAAGGCCTGGACTTTTGCCATGTATAACTAAGGTTATTCAGGGTAAAATAATGTATCTGTCTCATCATATATTATATACCTTTTTCATAAATCAATTAAGGATGCTAATATTAACTCATTGGTCACTAAGTTATGTAAGCACATATGTAGTTATATAAGCAAGTTAACCTGTAATCTTAATGATGAGATCTCTAAATATTCTCTGGCATTTAGTTTGGAAATTAGTGTGGTATTACATTTGATACTGTTTCTTTTTTTCTTTTTTTTTTTTTTCATTTTCAATTCTCTTTATACACAGAAGATCAGTTTAGTACATATTACGTAAAGATTTCAACAGTTTGCCCTCCCAAAGAGACACAAAGTGAAAATACTGTTGGAGTACTAGTTATAGTATTAAGTCACATTGTACAGCACATTAAGGACAGAGATCCTACATGATTTTTTTTAAAAAATTGATTAATTATCTATGCAATTTTCAATTTAACACCAAGATTTTTGAATCATTTTCAGTTATCTTTATATACAGAAGATCGATTCAGTATATACTAAGTAAAAATTTCATCAGTTTGCACCCACCCAGAAACACAAAGTGTAAAAATACTGTTTCAGTGCTAGTTATAATGTTACTTCACATTGGATAACACATTAAGGACAGATCCCTCATGAGAAGTAAGTACACAGTGACTCCTAATGTTGATTTATCAATTTGACATTCTTGTTTATGGCATCAGTAATCTCCCTAGGCTCTAGTCATGAGTTGCCGAGGCTATGGAAGCCTTTAGGGTTTGCCGACTTCGATCTTATTCCGACAGGGTCATAGTCAAAGTGGAAGTTCTCTCCTCCCTTCAGAGAAAGGTACCTCCTTCTTTGATGGCCCCGTTCTTTCCACTGGGATCTCACTTGCAGAGATCTTTCATTTAGGTCTTCTTTTTTTTTTTTTTCCCAGAGTATCTTGGCTTTCCATGCCTAAAATACTCTCATGGACTCTTGAGCCAGATCTGAATGCCTTAAGGGCTGATTCTGAGGCCAGAGTGCTATTTAGGACATCTGCCATTCTATGAGTCTACTGTGTATTGTGCTTTCCATGATGGATCATTCTCTCCCTCTTTTATTCTATCAGTTAGTATTAGCAGACACTAGTCTTGTTTGTGTGATCCCTTTGACTCTTAGACCTATCAGTGTGATCAATTGTGAACTGAAATTGATCACTTGGACTAGTGAGATGTCCTTGGTACATGCCACCTTGATGGGATTGTATTGGAATCCCCTGGCACAATTCTAACTCCATCATTTGGGGCAGTTCTGATTGAGCATGTCCCAAATTGTACATCTCCTCCCTCTCTTATTCCCACTCTTATATTTCACAGGGATCACTTTTCAGTTTGATACTGTTTCTTATGTACCTAATTGGCTTTATTTGCCCAGGTTTCATATTAGTTTTTAATAGTGTTTCAGCCCTAGAATAAAAGACAACAACAATATTCTTTTATTTCTTGATGATAAAGTTTAGTTTTTAAGTGATTGCATTGACATAATTTCTATGGCTTTGGGGCAATAATGATTTTTCATTCCTTTATTTTAGACATTTTGCTATCTAATTTTTTGATTTGCAGTTATAATTTTATGTAACTAAACAACCAATAAATGAGGAAATCTTAAGCCTTTTTTGATTGAGAGTTACCTAAAAAATGGGGTTAGAGCCTAACGTATATAAGTTTTGATCTCTAAGAATGATTAATTTAAAAAGTCTAAACCATATATTTAAAAATAATGGAATTGGAAATCTACCACTTTCTAATATCCCCTGAGGAAATGCAAATATTATTTGCCAAGATAACTGTTTTCTGCATTGAAAGTATATCGTTATGAAGTAATGAGTTTTATTTTGAAAAATGTCTCATTATTAGTGACCTGTAAATTACTTGAAATCTTGGAATTCTAGGTATTAGTTATTAATATTTTGCAATGTTTAATAGCTACTTATAAAATATTTGAAGTGCTTTGAGTAAAGAAGTCTATCCCCATGTGTAAACCACTATTTAAAGTCTTCTTAATATAGTTGGGTTGGAGTGGGTAAAGAGAAATAACAATTTTTGATGCATAAAAATCTTCCTGGTGATTGCAAATTATATATTATGTGAGAACTTTTCCTGAGAGTGTAATTTAAAAACACTCAAGAAATTTAAATATCTTTGATTTCACTGGAAAACAAAATAGAATGGCAGTTTTGCCTATTGCATGAGAATTCCTTTGTGAGAAAATAGCTTGTTTCATGGGGAAGTGAAGAGATGAGTGGAATTTATAAAATGTTAATGATTTAATTTTTTTACTTTGTTTTACATTGATGTTTAGTTTTTTTTTTTTCTATCAGGTGATTTTTCATTTTATAAACATTAAGAACAATAACAAGTAATTAGAAATTTTCTTTTTAAGTTAAAGAACTTTGCTTGTAAAGTTTATCATATTAATTTAATGAAATAGATACCAAAAGCCAATGAAAAGTGAATTGTTTACTTTCAAGTAAAAAATCGGAGCTTTCCCGTTATAAGATTATAATGCAACACAGATAGTTGTTAATAGTAATTTACTTTTTCAAAAACTGAACTGAAATTAAATGTCATATATATCTATTATGTTCATCCCATGTCTTTGAAAAAAATTGCTATCAGTTAGTTGTAAGTCTGGTTCTGAATAACCACAAATATTGGTATCATTTTGAAAATATATATTTAAAAATAAACATTAGGTTATCTCTGTGGTCTTTTATAATTGCAGAACCCTTAAAATGAGTGTTTTTTCTTTCTTCTCAAATTCAAATGGAATATAAAATATTTTAAATTTTTGAAAGATTAATTATTGTTGCTAAATAAGGGAACTAAGTTTCTAGCTTTGCTTTGTATCTGTTTCTTACCTGTTAACTATCATCCTGTAGCTGTTGGAGTTGAGCCTCTAAAACAAGTCCTAAATTAGAAATGAGTCACACATAAGTATTGGTAGTTAATGACCTAGGAAAGACAAAGAAGCTAATCAATGTTAATTGTCTTCCATTATGTTATCAAATTAAGTTAGAGGCCTTTGGTCAGGAGGTCATCTGTGGCTGTATTGTGTATCTCTTAATGCTGCATTTGTGGTTATTTCATCTAGAACAAGAAGGTTAGTAAAGATGAATAAAATATCTGGCACATGGAGATTTTTGCTGAATATATTCTTATATTCCCTCTCCCTGGAAAAATCTAACACTAATTCCTATTGATTTTGTCTCCTAAATATTTCTTAGAATCATCCATATTCTTTCCAGCCTCACTAGCATATCCTCCCAGTCTGAGCCTCTGTCATCTCTCAGCCTGGTTAATTTTATAATCTCCTAAAATGTGGCTTAGCCCTTCAGTTGCCAGAAACACAGTTTGGTCAGTTACACTTCTCCCCTTTTCACTCCCATCTTCCACCTCATCAAAAAACAACAAATCAAAAAGTTAAGAAAGCCATTTGTGGTCTTCGATGCTACTACAGAGTGAAAACAGTACAATTGTAGTGGCTGAAAGACTCATGGTCTGCCTCTTAACATCTCACTCCCACGAAGCCCCACTCCTTTTACTCTCTTTACCCCAGCCTGTCTATAATCCTTCCTATCCATGTTTCCTCCCACATGCTTTTGTACACATGTGCTTCTGCTTGTAACCCTCTTCTGTCCCTTCCATCCCTCAGGTCTTATCTCAGTGCCACTTTCTCAGTTGAGTATTTGGTCTAGATTGATAAAGAACTTGTTATTAACAACACTGTGTAGCTTGTCATAAGCTGCTCATCACAGGTAACATTTTGTATGTTACTTTTTTTGTGAGTGCGTGTAATGCCTTTTGCCCCTTCACTCTACTATGTAGACCCTCACCATTATAACCTTATTGCTTAGCACAGTAAGAGGAGGAGCATGGTGATGGGGACAATGTTAGAAAACACAGTTGATTGATCCTTACATGCCAGACATTATTCTAATCATTATTCTAAGCATCAGTGTTAACACGTTTCATTTCCATTATGACTCTGTGATACATCTGTACTGTGATCTTCATCTTATATCTGGAGGAAACTGCAGCATTTGTACTAATAGATGAACAATAAATGTTTAATAAATACATGACTGAAAGCTATTGAGTATGCTTCATTTAAACATTCACAAGCTATCAGTGATGATATCTTGTACTGATAAGTGAGACGTGGCAATTAGAATTCTTAGATTCATTGAGGTGTTTGGTCTTGTTTGGTCTTTGGCTGCTATAGTGACATACTTTTTTTTTTTTAATTTATTTTATTTATTTGAAAGCCAGAATCAGAGAAAGAGAAAGATAAAGATCTTTCATCCTCAGTTCATTCCCAAAATGGCCACAGTGGCCACGGCTGGTCCAGGCCAAAGCCAGGAGCCAGGCAGGAGCTTCATCTGGGTATCCTACATGGATGCAGGGTCCAAGGACCTGGGCCATTCTCTGCTGCTTTCCCAGGCTCCCTAGCGGGGAACTGGATCAGAAGTGGAGCAGCTGGGATTCAAACCAGTGCCTATATGGGATGCCAATATTATGGGTAGCAGCTTAACTGTTGTGCCATAACGAAATACTTTAGGGAGTCTACCTTATAAAATGATGAGGTTGTATTGGCTCATGGTTCTTCGAGGTAAAAAGTTCAGGGGCCTCTCTGATAATGGCCTTCTCAGTGGCAAGATCCTGAGTTGGCCCAGAGCGTCAAATGGCAAGAGACAGGGCATTCACATGTCTGATTGTGTGTGTCTCCCACCTTGTCTATAAAGATAGCAGGATCCAATCATGGGGACTTCACACGGATGATGTTATAGAATCCTAATTATTTTGCAGAAGGCCCCACTTTTCAGCACCATAATTAGGTTAAATTTACCCCCTTCTTAATGATTCACAGTTGGAGATTAAATTCAACACATGGAGCCTTGGTATGTATCAAACTATATCCAAACCATAGCAAGGAATGTAAATCAATTATATGTATAGAAATATAGTTTAGAATTCATATTAATAGGACATCCCACTCCCCTTCTTTGCTTTTGAGGAAATTAAGTCAGGAGTCCTCATTATGTAATGGAAAGGCCTGAGGGTGGAGCAAGGGGGCAGCTTCTTGAAGGGTGAGGTGGTGGGATAGGAGCATTATAAAAATCTGTGAGTTCTGATTTCAAAACATTCAAGTTATACACGCATGCACACAGACACACATATCCTTCCTGAGATACAACTTTCCAGAGAAAATAAATGTTCAGGCAGCTTAGTGTAGCTTAGCTAGGAGGAGTCGTTAAGGACCCATGTTTCTTCTACAACATTCATCCTACAGGAAACCATATGCAGGCTGGCGCCGCGGCTCACTAGGCTAATCCTCCGCCTTGTGGCGCTGGCACACTGGGTTCTAGTCCGGTCGGGGCGCCGGATTCTGTCCTGGTTGCTCCTCTTCCAGGCCAGCTCTCTGCTATGACCTGGGAGGGCAGTGGAGGATGGCCCAAGTGCTTGGGCCCTGCACCCCATGGGAGACCAGGAGAAGCACCTGGCTCCTGCCTTCAGATCAGCACAGTGCACCAGCCGCAGAGCGCCAGCCGTGGCGGCCATTGAAGGGTGAACCAACGGCAAAAAGGAAGACCTTTCTCTCTGTCTCTCTCACTATCCACTCTGCCTGTCAAAAAGAAAAAAAAAAAAAAAGAAACCATATGCAGACCCTGGAGTATGTTTCCAGAGACCAAGAGCTGAACAATGGGATACCAGTGCCTTTGTCCAGAACTCAAATGGACCTCTTTTCCTTTCATATGCATTTAGATTTTTAGTTTCATAAAGGTATTCAAACAGATAAGAAAGGAGAGCATTCCTCTGGGAAATTCAAAAAATCCATTATGCCAGTGTCTTTTTTTTTTTTAAGATTGATTTATTTATTTGAAAGGCAGAGTTATGCAGAGGTGGGGGTGAGTGCAAAGAGAGGGATATAATAGATCTTCCATCCACTGGTTCACTCCCAGAGGGACACAATGGCCAGAGCTGTGCCGATCTAAAGCCAGGAGCCAAGAGCAGCTTCTGGGTCTCCCACATGGAAGCAGGGGCCCAAGGACTTGGACCATCTACTGCTTTCCCAGTCCATAGCAAGGAGCTGTATCAGAAGTGGAGCTGGTGTGCATATGGGATGCTAGCACTGCAGGCAGTAGCTTTACCAGCTACACCACAGTGCTGGCCCCTATGCCAGTTTCTTGAAAAGAACTTTTTTAACCTAAATATTACACAATAAGAGAAAATTGTACAACCCTCTTATTAAATGTAGAAATATTTTTTCTATTTTAGAACAATTAGAGTTGATAATTATTACCTACAAAATATAATTTGCCAATAGTTATTCCATATATTCCATGTGTCAGACTTCAGTGTGTGGATACAGCAGCTACAATGTTCCTAAGTCTAATGAGGGAACTACTTATTTGACTGCAATGGTCAAGGCTGGTCCAGGGAGGAACCAGGAGTTTCAACCTTGTCTCCCATATGGGTAGCATGGGCCCAAGCAGTTGGGCCATCTTCCATTGCCTTTCCCAGGCCATCAGTAGGGAACTGGATCAAAGATGGAGCAGCCAGAACACAAACCAATGACCATATGGAAGGTGCTGTTATAGCTATGACACAGTGCCCATCCCTTTCCATTTTTTTTTTTTTATCTTGGAGCCATCTAGCTACTTTCTTTTAGTTCTTAGAAAGGTAGCAAATGTTTTACTGTGAACCATAGTCCCCCGTATTGTGCTTCAACACCCTTGAATTTATTCCTTCTATCTGACATGTTTCTGTATCTAATATCCACCCTCTCTCTATCATCCCTCCCTAAAATCATTCGCAGTCTCATGTAGTTACTATTCTGTGCTCACACATTTTTTTAAGCTTCTACATATGGGAGAGAACATGTATTTCTCTTTCTGTGTCTGGCATGTTTCACTTAACAGTCTGCCAGTTCTAGCCATTTTGCTGCAAAATGACAGGATTTCATTCTTTTTATGACTAATATTCCATTGTCCATATACACCCCATTTTCTTAATCCATTCAGCTGTTGATGGACACCTTGGTTGATTCTATGTCTTGGCTAGTGGGAATATTGCTGTAATCAACATGGGAGTTCAGGTGTCTCTTTGATACAAAGATTTCAGTTGCTTGAAGAAATATCCAGTAGTAGGATTGCTGGATCACGTAATAGATCTTTTTCAGTTTTTGAGTGAGAATCTACTGTGCTTCACTGTGATTATAGCCAATATGCAGTCTCGTGAATGGTATCAAAGAGTTTCCCTTTTTTCACACTGACTTCGGCATTTTTTACTTTGGGTCTTTTTGGTAATAGTAATTGACTGGAGTGAAGTGATACCTCATTGTGGTTTTGATTTGCTTTTTCCTGATGATTAGTGATGTGAAGATTTTTTTTTCATAAGCTTTGTTTAATTTGTGCTGCAGATAATGAAAATCTCTTCATAGTTATCACACGGTGGTAGCAATTTCCTCATCCACTGGCTGCATCTCTGTGTTGATTAATGGATGATTATCACTCCCTTACCATGGGATCCTGCACACATTTCACCACCTACCACTCTCTTCACATATCACAGTGGGTCCACCCAGTCTTGGCCTGTGAACTCTAACAACATGTACTGAAGTAAGCCTTCTTCCTTCATTGGCAGCTTCTCTTTAAGTATTTTAGTTCAAGTAACCAAAAACAAAACAAATAAAAACTGGCTAATAAACTCCCTTTGACCTTCTCAGTGTAGATCCTACAAGAACTATCATAAGATAGAGCATGGTGTACTTGTGTACCATGTACATACTTTTAAAAAATCTCATGCATGCCTAATTATTTTCTTCCGGTTTTGGAAGCCTATTAATAAAGAATAGTTACTTTAGGGGAGAAAAACAGGGAAGAGGGCATGAGGGGAAGGCTCATTTTATACCTTCCCACATGAATTGAATGTGTTATGTCATTGTGTGTTTTTGTTATCTTAAAAAATAATTAACCAATTACATTGCTTACAATATATTGAGTTTTAATGTTGAGTTTAATGTTGGTTTTACCCCAAGGAACTAAAAGCACTGGTTCCATGAGGTTCCTGTTACATTTGTTCTAAAAGTGTTGAAGATTTCCTGTTGTATCACTCAACCTGAGAATAATGTCCATGGAAGAAACTGCTCTTAAAAATTTGGTTCTAGGAGATCAGCATTGTGGCGCAGTGGGTAAAACTGCCGCCTACAACACCAGCATCCCATATGGGCACCAGTTTGAGTCCCTGCTGCTCCACTTCTGATCCAGCTTTCTGCAATTACACCTGGGAAAGCAGCAGAGGATGGCCCAAGAGCCTGGGCCCTTGCACACACATTGAGACCCACATGAAGCTGCTGGCTACAGCTTCAGCCTGGTCTGGCACTGACTGTTGCAGCCATTTGGGAAGTGAACCAGGGATCGATCTCTCTCTTTCTCTCTCTCTCTCTCTCTCTTTCTCTCTTTTTATAACTCTGCCTTTCAAATAAATAAAGTAAATTTTTTAAAAGTTTGATTCATGAATAACACTTTTGATTTAGGATCTGTTTTGTTTCCATTTTGATCCATGTGTCAGTTTTTTTGGTCAGATATCAAAAAAGCTTAGAGCTGGTTTTGTTTATTTTTTAAAGATTATTTATTTATTTTTATTTATTTGACAGAGTTAGACAGTGAGAGAGAGACAGAGAGAAAGGTCTTCCTTACGTTGGTTCACCCCCCAAATGGCCGCTGTGGCTGGCGCTGCGCCAATCCAAAGCCAGGAGCCAGGTGCTTCCTCCTGGTCTCCCATGCGGGTGCAGGGGCCAGAGCACTTGGGCTCCTGGGCCACAGCAGAGAGCTGGAATGGAAGAGGAACAACCAGGACTAGAACCTGGCACCCATAAGGGATGCCAGAGGTTGCTCCTCTTCCAGTGTCTCTTCTGTGTTTGTCTGTCTGTCTGTCTGTCTCTCTCTCTCTCTCACTGTCTACCTCTGTCAAATAAATAAATTAATTAATAAAAATTTGTTGCCTTAATTTCACTCATTTTTAGTATCTTTTTTATCCTACCTTTTTCTTTTTTTAAATTTATTTTATTTATTTGAAAGAGTTACAGAGAGAGGTAGAGACAGAGAGAGGTCTTCCATCTGCTGGTTCACTCCCCAAATGGCTGGAGCTGAGCTGATCCAAAACTGAGCTGATCTGAAGCCAGGAGCCAGGAGCTTCTTCCAGGTCTCCCACACTGATGCAGGCACCTAGGGACTTGGGCCATCTTCCACTGCTTTCCCAGGCAATAGAAGATAACTCGATTGGAACTGGCCTTGAACCTTTGCCCATTTGGGATGCCGGCACTTCAGGATCAGGTCCTTAATGTGCTGCACCACAGCACCAGCCCTACCATGATTTTTTTGATAAGATTTTAGTCTCTTCCCTTTGTCTGCCTCTCCTTTCCCAAAATAGACCCCAGACATTGATTGTTCTTGAAATAATTTGAACCTTAAATATTGAATGCCTGGAATTAATGATGTGAAATTGGTATTATTTTTAGTTTTTTTTAATATATATATATATATATATA
>JADBBT010003389.1:0-11610 GCA_015711505.1 Sylvilagus bachmani | reverse complement strand
GCATGGAAAGCCAAGACACTCTGGGAAAAAAAAAAAAAAAGAAGAAGAAGACATAAATGAAAGATCTCTGCGAGTAAGATCCCAATGGAAGGAACAGGGCCACCAGAGAAGGAGGTACCTTTCTCCCAAGGGAGGAGAGAACCTCCACTTTGACTATGACCCTGTCAGAACAAGATCCAAGTCGGCGAACCCTAAAGGCTTCCATAGCCTCAGCAACTCATGACTATAGCCTAGGGAGATTACTGACGCCATAAACAAGAGTGGCAAATTGTTAAATCAACAACAGTAGTCACTGTGTACTTACGGCCCATGTATGATCTGTCCTTAATGTGTATAGTAGGGATGGTATATAGTTTTATTCACTGTTTATGATTATTTACTACTTTGGGAATACAGGCTTTTTAAAAATATTTATTTATTTATTTATTTGAAAGGCACAGTTACAGAGAGACAGAGGCAGAGAGTCTTCTATCCCCTGGTTCACTCTCCAGATGGCCGCAATGGCTGGAGCTGTGCCAATCCAAAGCTAGGAGCCAGGAGCTTCTTCTAGGTCTCCCACGAAGGGGCAGGAGCCCAAGGTCTTAGGCCACCTTCCACTGCTTTCCCAGGCCGCAGCAGAAAGCTGGATTGGAAATGGAGCAGCCAGGACATGAATCGGCGCCCATATGGGATGCTGGCACAGAAAAATAGACTTTCTTGTTCTTCCATTGACTCTATTATTATTATTATTAGACAGGCAGAGTTAGACAGTGAGAGAGAGACAGACAGAAAGGTCTTCCTTCCGTTGGTTCACCCCTCAAATGGCCACTGCCATTGACTCTTAATATTCCCTCTATTATCTCAAATTTATTCATCAGGTCAATTCTCAGATATCTGTGCTCTCTTTTACTTACAAAGATAAAATCCCAATGCTACAATCTTGGAAAAGGAAAACAAATTGAGCCATTAGGCTCGGGATATCAAAAGTGGAGCTGCATGTAGGTTTTTTTTTTTTTTCTTTTTTTGCAGGTAGAGTTATAGACAGTGAGAGAGAGACAGAGATAGGTCTTCTTCTGTTGGTTCACTCCCCAAATGGCCCGCGCTGTGCCGATCCGAAGCCAGGAGCCAGGTGCTTCCTCCTGGTCTCCCATGCGGTGCAGGGGCCCAAGCACTTGGGCCATCCTCCACTGCCTTCCCCGGGCCACAGCAGAGAGCTGGACTGGAAGAGAAGCAACTGGGACTAGAACCTGGTGCCCATATGGGATGCCGGCGCCACAGGCAGAAGATTAACCAAGTGAGCCAGGGTGCTGACCCTGCATGTAGGTTAAAAAACAAAAACAAAAACAAACTCTGATCTGATTTTTCCTTCTCGTGGCCTCTTTCACTCCTACTGCCTCTTGGTTTCCTGCATACAAGAGAACGGTGGGGAATAGGGCTGGTGGGATCATTGGAACAGTGTCATGATTACGTTATCCCTGCTTAGCAGTCCCAGAGAAAAGAAGCCTGTCTCCCAACATCAGTGTACAACTTAAGGTTGATTGCAGTGACTTACATCATGTGCTCATTACTGGGATGACCTCTGTAGCCAGAGGGCGGGGCTCTACGAAGGGTAGGTCTGGGCCCAGGCCAGCTCCTGAGAAGGAAAGGGGGGTGCTGTAACTGGCGGCTCCGTGAGAACCACACAGCATACAGTGAAGGAAGCTCTCTGAAGGGAAGCACTGCTTGTTAGTACGAGAAGGGAAAGGAATTGATGGGCAGCTTAAAAAGCCAAACACATGTCTACTCCATACTCTGAACTGAGCTATCTCTCATTTCTTTGGACTCAGGAGTTCTTGATTTCTTTGTTTCATTTCTTTCGTTTATCCATCACAGCAAATCAATTACTATTTTCTGATGATTTTTCCTTATAAGCGTTTCTTTTTCTTCTTGTACATTACAAATGTTATCATATTGGTCCAGTTCTTTGTAACCTCATACCTGTTTGTGTCAGTAAATTCTGAGTTGGCTCTCTGCCTTGTCTCTGTAAGACCAATTACCCTGAATTCTGTAGCTAAATGCAACTTTAAAAAAAAAAAGTTTTATTTATTTGAAAAGCAGAGTGGGCGAGATAGATCTTCCTTATGCTGTCTCCCATGTGGGTGGCAGGGGGCCAAGTATTCTGCTGTCTCCCCAGGTGCATTAGCAGGGAGCCAGATTGGAAGCAAAACAGCTAGAACTTGAACTGACACTCTGATGTGGGATATGGTGTTGCAGGCAGTGGCTTAGCCTGCTGCTCCACAAACTGGTCTCTAAATAAAGCAAGGATAGCAGAGAACTGCTTCCTTGCTTTACTTTATTTATTTTTTAAGGTTTATTAATTCATTTGAAAAGCAGAGTTACAGAGAGACAGGAACAGAGGGAGAGAGAGAGAGAGAGAAAATCTTCCATCCGCTGGTTCACTCCCCAAATGGCCACAATGGCTGGAGCTGGGCTGATCTGAAGCCAGGAGCCAGGAGCCAGGAGCTTCTTCCAGGTCTCCCACATGGGTAAAAGAGCCCAAGGACTTGGGCCATCTTGCACTGCTATCCCAGGCACATTATCAGGGAGCTGGATCAGAAGTAGAGCATCTGGGACACAAACTGGCGCCCATATGGGATGCCAGCATATGGGATGCAGCTTTATCCACTAAACCACAGTGCCAGCCGCTAAATACTTCTTAAACCACCAACTTCAACATCATTATCATAAAAATAGTAATGTTGGTATTTATTTAAGTTTTGTTCACTTTTTAAGGTACTTTTACATGTTATCACAGAATGGTACTATAAAGAAGTATAATTTTTGATTCATAATTTATTGGCTTTTATTATATTAACCTATAATCATACCCATAAGCTTGTAAAACACCAAATTAACATATTTACATGAGTATGAAAGTGAGTATAGAATCTGACTGGAATAAGTAATAATGTCAATAGTGTCAATCACATGAAGAATAATTTGTCTTATAGGCCAAATGTTGAAACTGTTTGTGAACGGCATAGAAGGAATCTGTTTCTATTTTTTAAAAAAAAGATTTATTTATTTTTTGAAAGACAGAGTTACACAGAGAGAGAGGTCTTCTATTTGCCGGTTCACTCCTCAAATGGCTGCGATGGCCAGAGCTGGGCTGATCTGAAGCCAGGAACCAGGAGATTCTTTTGGGTCTCCCACACGAGTGCAGGGGCCCAAGCACTTGGGCCATCTTCTACTGCTTTTCCAGGCCAGAGCAGAGAGCTGGATCAGAAGTGGAGCAGCCGGGACTCCAACCAGTGTCCATATGGGATGCTGGCGTTGCCCCACCTATTGATTTCATTTTGACATTTTCTTAGATGATCCAATCAGCATACATGGTCCAAGAAATCTGGTGGTAAAATAGGGTTCTGGGTACGAATCACTCATTGTCTGGTGGGCAAAGATTACCACTCCCTCTTGGGTGTTACGTAGAGCATAGCTAGTCCCTGGTGGTGCAATAGATAAAGATTTCTTTGAAAGTGACCTGAGAAAACTTCCTGGTTAGAAGGATTGCATTTGCTAGTGCAATGATAAGTCATTCTGAAGATATGAGGGAACAATGTGCACAGTGGAGTAGGCTAGCTCCTGCTAAATTGATTTTATGTTCTGTAGAGGGATAATGAGAATCAAAGAGCCATTAACAAAGAGTTAAAGCCTGGAGCAAAGAGTGGACACAGAAGAGCACCAAACAGATATTCTAGTAGTTAGGATGGCAAAGCTCCAGAGACTGAAATCATCAGTCAAGGCAAGTCTGTTAATTTTAGGTCAAGGCCCTGGTTGGGAAAACCTAGGACCACAACATACAGAATAGAGGCATCTGGATGGATGCTTCTGGAGATATAGGCCCTGACAACACTTTGAATTCTAAAAATGTGCATAAGTGATCTACTCTTCTCTAGTAAGAGCTGTCACTTCTATATTGGTAGATATTGCAAGTATATGTGGCATCAGGTGGCCCCTCTAGGAGCCCTACTTCCTGCCCCATCTGTTAGGCCAATATTTTAGGGTTAAATACCAGTATGACCTGGCTGGGAAGTGCTGAACCTAGTAATGGAAGAAAGATAATATATTCTGAAGAATCTAAAAGAATTAAGACATACTGGTAGAAGCAAGGTGGTATATCTAGATGTGTTTTGAGGGTACTTCGTCAAAGGGGTTGGAATATAAGACTGGATAAGCAAGAATCCATTGACTTGTGGACAATTTTGAGGGAAGAGGGAACATAGGATTTAACACTGGCAAGAATTCTAGAGGATGGGGTCATTCTTAGAAGCTCAAAGGTTGAGTGGAGTAGAAATACTTGAGCTGTGCTGGCAGATGGCAGGAAAAATAGGCTGAGGAAAGTCAGCAAACAAGAATGGCTATTGTGTGTGGCCACAAAACACACTAGGCGATCATGTTTTGTGGGAGACCCCAGAAGATACAGCATACACCCAATATCAGGAAAGCGCTGGTGAGAGGGGTGCTAGCATCACAGTGGTGGTGTCTTCTGTTGGTCAGGTCAAAAGCCAGAGGCAGTTGTAGAGCTGGGTTCTTCAGTATCCATGGGATGATGAGTTTCAGTGTAGAAGACATCATGGTAACAGTAACAACCCTCAGGGTCTGAGGGGCAACCAAGGGGCTTCAGCTGTAGGGAGTTGTGGAGATGGATTAGAGCATGGTATTTCTAGGAGAAAAACAAGAAGCAATACAATGGCAAATATGAGGATACTTCAAAAAGTTTGTGGAAAATGGAATTAAAAGGTAAGGTTGAATTAGGGAGGAAGGCCAAGTAGAAACATTTTAAAGTGTTCTCTCACCTTTCCTTCTCTGATAGCCAAAACAGTAAGTCGTAAACGATATCACACCCTGAGTGGATCCTGGAGAATGACTGAAGATTATTGCAGGCTTAAACATGTGGTAACTTCAACCACAGCTTATGTGCCAGATTTAATCTTATTGCTAAATTGCTAGGGCAGATTGCTAAGTCTTCAGGCACATGGTATGTTCCCAGAATATGACAAAACAATTCTTTTCCATTTGTATCAGGAGTGTATCAGCAAGAGTTTGTGGTCAGGTGAGATGGCAAGCAATATTTACAATTTTCCCTTGCGGCTATGTTAACTTTCTTGCTGTCATAATATAATTTGGTGAGATCCGGACCACCTGGACATCCCACAGACCCACCACACTGCTCCATTTAATTGATGGCATGCAGATGTGCTCCATAAGGTGGGAGAGAGATGGCCCTTTCAGTGAAGTTTTGAGCATTCCAATGGTTAGAAGCGTGTTGGGATAGCTCTGCAAGGTAAAACACAAGGTGCACATCTTGTATCCTTTCCCATAGAGATGGAAGCACAGTGCCCTTAGACCTCTTTGGTATCTGGAAGCAACTTGTTCTACACTAGGAATGTGGCTGTGGTTTGTCTACTAGGTAACATGGAAGGCTGCTAGCTTTGAGTGGAACCTGGAAAAGAAAAGGTTCAGGGGGTGGTGTGGTCAGTTCTGCCAGTTCTGGGGGAGTCTTAGGGTGTTGGGAATATCAATGGTAGGAAAAGATGCAGTGTGGAGCTTCTTTTAAGCTGCAGTGTGGGAATACTGCAGACTCCTGGGATTGTGGCGACTGCTGCATCTGAAAACACTGTCATATTTTCTCGGGGGCCACACTTCCCACGGTCAGCCAGTGGTAGCACATAGTGGCAATACTATGGCAGGCCCATTCTTCAGCTTTTCAGCAACAGAATCCAATGCTGACTCCTTGATGTGGCACTATTTCTACCTTCGTCGTTCTGATTTTCATTAATCTTTTTGAGAACTCTTGTTTACCTTAGATTATTGACATGGACTCGGGAATCACTTTACCCTTTTGCTGAAATGCTTTTGCTTACCAGTAGGGAGGCAGCTTCCACCGTGTATTTGTATCATAATTTAACCCTTTCTCATCTTATCTTCATCCCCCTCCTTTAAAAAAAAAAAAGGTTTCTTTATTTATTTGAAAGGCAGAGTTTCAGGAAGAAAGGGAGAGAGAGTGAGAGAATCTTCCATTTGCTGGCAGCAACTTAACACACTGTGCCACATTGCCAATTTTTTTTTTTTTTAAGGAGATCCACGAGACAAAAATACACTTCCTCTATTCTGCAATCCCTTTCAGTTCATGGCTCTTTGTTCTTTCAAGCAAAAGTCTTGTCTGTGCGAGCTGTCTCCACTGCCTCTCTTCCCACTCTCTCTTGAACCCACCACATCAGTGAGACCCTCAGTCCTACCATTCCACTCACAGTGCTCTTGTGAAGGTCCCCAGTGGCCTTCAGGCTATAAAACCCAGCAGTCAATTCTCAGTCCACATCTTTTTTTTTTTTTTTTTTTTTTAATTTGACAATAGAGTTAGACCTTGAGAGAGATCGAGAGAAAGGTCTTCCCTCCACTGGTTCACTCCCCAAATGGCCGCCACAGCTGGGACTACGTGGATCCAAAGCCAGGAGCCACGTGCTTCCTTCCAGTCTCCCATGGGATGCAGGGCCCAAGCACTTGGGCCATTCTCCACTGCACTCCTGGGCCATAGTAGAGAGCTGGACTGGAAGAGGAACAGCAGGACTAGAACTGGTGCCCATATGGGATGCCGGTGCCGCAGGCGGAGGATTAATCAAGTGAGCCACGGTGCCAGTCCCTCAATCCACATCTTATGTGTTCTCTAGGCCACATTAACATAGGTGGTCACTCCCTCTGCCCCTAAAAGGTGATCTTCACTAGGTTTGGAGACACAACATTCCCTGAGTTTTCTGCCTACGTCATGAGCTGCTCCTTCTCATATTTCTTATCTATGAATGTTGACTCAAGACTCAAACCTTTCCTCTGTGTTTGTACCCTGAGGTGTCAACAAACTACTCCTCTAAGGACTAAAGAGCAAACATTTTCAGCTTTTGGGCTATAGGAGTTCTGTTGCAACCACTCAAGAAGTTGTCTGTACACTGTACCTAAGTGAATGTTGAATCGATCATTGTCATGATGGCCACATTTATTCAGTGCTTATTATGTGCCTCACATTCCTAAATAATTTTTCAACCTAATTTTTTTTTTTTTTGACAGGCAGAGTGGATAGTGAGAGAGAGAGACAGAGAGAAAGGTCTTCCTTTATCATTGGTTCACCCTCCATTGGCGGCCGCAGCCTGCACACGGCGCCAATCTGAAGCCGGGAGCCAGGCGCTTTTTCCTGGTCTCCCGTACTGGTGCAGGGCCCAAGCACTTGGGCCATCCTCCACTGCACTCCCTGGCCACAGCAGAGAGCTGGCCTGGAAGAGGGGCAACCAGGACAGAATCCAGCTCCCTGACCGGGACTAGAACCTGGTATGCCGGCGCCGCAAGGTGGAGGATTAGCCTCTTGAGCCACTGCGCTGGCCTCAACCTAATATTTTTAAAAAGATTGTATTTATTTACTTGAAAGGTAGAGTTACAGAGAGAGGGAGAGACAGAGAGAAAGGTCTTCCATCCACTGGTTCACTCCCCAAATGACCACAACGGCCGGAGCTAAGCCAATCTGAAGCCAGGAGCTTCTTCCAGGTCTCCCTCAGTAGGTGCAGGGCCCCAAGCGCTTGGGCCATCTTCTGCTTTCCCAGGCCATAGCAGAGAGCTGGATTGGAAGAGGAGCAGCTGGGACACAAACCAGCATCTATACGGGATGCTGGCGCCGCAGGCAGAGGATTAACCTACTGTGCCACAGTGCCGACCCCCAATCTAGTATTTTACTACAACTACCTGAGCACTGCTGAAACTCCAGGGGAGGAAAATTTCCCTTGCTATGTGTGGAGGTCAGGGAGTTATATTCTGAAAGGTCTGTATACTTTTCCAGGCCCTTGTGCCCAACTGTGTTTATAAGTCAGGGATTCTGAAAAGCTCAGGCTCAGACAGACTTCTTTTTTCATTTATAATGTGAGCATTCAGCCATTGCCGACCACCTTGGAGTGAGAAGTGCTGAGGGTAATTAGGAGTGGGTGGGGTTTAGGCAGCAGCTGGGGGGAATGAAGGATGGCTTCTCAGTGGAATCTGAGAAAGAGCGAGGCTATTTTATTTATTGAGATTTGATGATTAAATTCCCCAAAGTGAAATTTTGAGAGACAGCTGCACACAGAATAGAAATAGTGATTAGAACTAATTACTGTGCTTGTAGATGTTTTGCATTTCTACAGCACTCTGTATTTACAAAGGATTTTGTAATCACTTATTAACTCTCCCCTACTGCAGCCTTGTGACACGAGCATTATTACACATGTTTGTATTTGCCTTCTGGGAAAAATCTGGGCTGCTGTGGCCTCATAACAGGTTTGAGGACTCGAAAATCCTTATGGCCGCTCTTGTACTCATTCACTGTGTGCTTTGGGAATCCAAATAATGAGAACTTGAACATTGTCTTCCTCTATTATTTTACTATGAAGAGTAACTCAGGAAAATGGTTTGGTGCTTTGCTAAGTGAAAAAGGTACATTATCATGTGAGTACCTAATAGCAATGCTAGCCTCTCTGGACCTCAGTTCCCTCCAGGTTTTTTTAGAAATGAAATTAATAATAGGGTCTATATCATAGATTTGCACATCAAGTGCTTAGCCTACGGCTGAAACAGAGCCACTCTCTAATGCCTTTGATGTTGACTTTATTGGGCACCACTCTCTCTCCCTTATCTTGCAGTTCCTCTGGTTTCACTTTGATTATTACATCTCAACTCCTCACTAAAGATTAACTCACTAAATGAAGGGGAAGGTGCATGAGTCAGGCCAACCCCACATAACCCCAGATCACAAGAGTCAGAATTCAATTATCGCACCTCTATAGTTAACATCCTAATGCTAGACTCCATTTTTAGATGCTTCACAGAAATCCCAGGTGCTGATCAAACAAGGTAATAGCCGAGCTATTTAAAGACCCTAAACAGACTGCAGCCCACTTTGCCATCCCAGCATCTTCAGAAGAATATGCTGGCCTCCTATTGCTGACCAAAGGAAGGCCATCTGCACTGTAGACCAACCAGAGACCCACACGTGGGCCGATCAGGCACTACTCTGCTCCAACTTTAACCTGCAAGATTTACCACTCCTAATCCTTCAAGGAGTCCTGGAGTTGAGAGAGAGCTGCCCAATTCCTTCCTGTCCACACTGCAAAATAAACACCTACTTTCTTCCAACCTCCCGCTGTCAGTGATTGGATTGCTGTGCATTGGGCACACAGATCCAGGGTTTAGGGTTCTGCAATGGGGCCTATCAAATTAATAAATGATTAATAAATGTTAACCATTATAAATATGAGAATCCTGTGTGATATATTCATTCTCATTGCCTCCGCTTTTCTCCTTTGTGTTCTTGACTTTGGATGAAGATGTATACAGATGTGTAGTCACATATTTGCAGTATTTACTGAATGACTATCATTTATCAGGCATTGTTCTAGTTAGTAGCAACAGATATGGTAGTAAACAAAAAAGAAGTTCCTGCCCTCGTGAAACTCATATTCTGGAGTGATGGTGTGGGATGGATGTTATTATGGTGGAGGCACTTACATTCTAGTGGGAGTTAGACGGAGATAGAGGAGAGAAACAGTGATTAGGGTATGTTTCAAAATTGTATGAAGACTTTTTTCTGAATTGCTATAAATAACAGTATTTTATCATAGTGATAGGTAAGTATATTTTTATAAGCTATCCTTTAAAATTTGTCTATCTTATTTTCTTTAATTTGAGAAGCAGAGAGTCAGGGAGAGAGAGACAGAGTTCCCATCCACTTGGTTCACTCTCCAAATGCCCACCATGACCCCAGGCAAGGCCGGTGGTCTAAGGGTTTCCTACATGGATGGTGGGGACCCAACCACTTGAGTTCTCACCACTGCTTCCCAGGGTCTGCGTTAGCAGGAAGCTGGAATTAGGAGCGGAGCTGAAACTGGAACCCATGCATTTTGATATGGGATGCTAGCATCCCAGCTGGCTTTTTTAAAAAAAGATTCATTTATTTGAAATGAGGGGAGGGGAGAGAGAGAGAGAGATCTCTTTTCCATTTGCTACTTCACTCCACAAATGCCCACAATAGCCAGGGCTGGACCAGGCCAAAGCCAGGAGCCAGGAGCTCCACTGAATCTCCCAACTGAGTAGCAGGAACTTAGAAGCTGGATCAAAAGTGTGGAGCAGCCAGGACTCGAACCAGGCACTCCAGTGTGGGATGCTGCATACTTAGTGGTGATTTAACTCACTGCATGACAAAACCCACCCCCCAACAGGTGTCTACTGTTAGGCCAAATACCCACTCAGCTATTCATTATATTTCAAATTATTTAAGTATATATTTCTGTATTTTATTTTTAAATACTCATATACTTATGAATTCTAAATATTTGAAGAAAAGAGTATTTATT
Organism: Sylvilagus bachmani; assembly: GCA_015711505.1. Classification (NCBI taxonomy): domain Eukaryota; kingdom Metazoa; phylum Chordata; class Mammalia; order Lagomorpha; family Leporidae; genus Sylvilagus; species Sylvilagus bachmani. The sequence goes on along the minus strand of JADBBT010003389.1, from coordinate 1,234 downwards.
ATACAAGTCATAATGCCACCATACTACTATTATTCCTTTTAATAAACACAAAATAAACATACACCTTAGCATATATTTGTGCACAGTTCATTCAACATACATCTACGAAGTATCTATTTTGAGTCAAACACCTAGTCCATCTGAAATTAAATAGTCCTTAAGTCAGGGTACTGAGAGTATGAGTAAAATTAACTAAAAGATACTGTGACCCCCCCTTCTCCAGGCATTCCATACAACAGGATTCTAGAGTAACACAGCTGCCAGGGTCAGCCTGTTTACACCCTGGGGAACCTCAGGGCTCAACAGTTGAGAGTTCCATTCCCTTTTCTGTGCTTGAAACACAACATTCTTGGAGTTCTTTCTGCTTTGGGTTTGGAAGAATGGACTCAGTTACCTGACATTTGGGGATGGCAGGATGGGAGCAATGGGAGACTATCACAGAAAGGCATCTGAACTCCCTTAGCCAGGGTCTGTTTTGAAGGGATGAGCTTAGGGGTTGGGGGAGGGAGGGAATATTGGCTATGCTGAAAACAAAGAAAACCAGGTAAAGATAAGTAGACAGAAGCTGGACTCAATCCTCAGAGCACGCCTGGCAACTGAAGACCAGGGAGAAGTTTCTAGAAGTAGAGAGGAATTCCAGGCTCTAAATGATTCTCACCCTCAACTGATTCTGGGGAAATAGATGCTCTTGCCCACAATATACCCACACTTTTCTTTCTTTCAGGACATTGGCTTATGTTGTGGTTTGAGATGAAAGCCACAGTTCCTTCCCAGATAAGCTTAAAACAAGTTAATCTTGGGTTCTATAGGCTGAGGGCTAGGCTTGTTGCCCTCTTCCCCACCTGTCACCAATGTCTGTTTTCCCAGACTGAGTTCTTGCCCGGATACATCTCGAGCTGAGGTGTAGCTTCCCAATGTACTCCTCACCCTATAGTCGCTGAAATGAGTTTATGAACCATTTTTAGGCTTTTATGATAAAATTAAAGTTCTAAAATTCAAAAAGATGCGGACCAGCATTGTGGTGTAGCAGGTAAAACTACCTCTTTTTTTTTTTTTTTTTGGACAGGCAGAGTGGACAGTGAGAGAGAGACAGAGAGAAAGGTCTTCCTTTTTGCCGTTGGTTCACCCTCCAATGGCCGCTGTGGCTGGCACACTGTGCTGATCCGATGGCAGGGAGCCAGGTGCTTCTCCTGGTCTCCCATGGGGTGCAGGGCCCAAGCACTTGGGCCATCCT
>JADBBT010003388.1:0-11617 GCA_015711505.1 Sylvilagus bachmani | reverse complement strand
CAGGGACAACGTGTGTGCTCACGTGTGCACACGGAGAGATGCAGGGACATGTGTGCTCACGTGTGCACACGGAGAGATGCAGGGACATGTGTGTGCTCACTTGTGCACACGGAGAGATGCAGGGACAACGTGTGTGCTCACGGAGAGATGCAGGGACATGTGTGTGCTTGTGTGTGCACATGGAGAGATGCACATGTAGCAGTCAGCCCACCCATGTCCAGATCATGGTTTCTAAATACCTTTCTCCAATCAAAGGAACCAGTGAACCTGGGAGAGCTAGTGGGTTCCGGGTCTAGGACACCTTGTGGTCAGGGGAGGAAGAGCGAGTAGGGAGGGGAGATGTGTGGAAGGGCCCAGGCCCCGGTGGGCTCTGTGGCTGAGGCTATGCCAGCCGTGGCCCTCGGGAGGGCCGGGCTGTGGCCCCTGCGAGTCTCCTCTCGGGACAACGTCAGCCCGAGCCCGACTGCCCCGCGCTGCAGGTAACCCCAGCAGGCCTCCGGGTCACGCCCAGGGAGACGGAGGAACCGTCAGGGCTGGCGGAGACTGAGGAGCTGGGCGGCCCCACACAGCGGCAGGTGCTGGACGGGAAAAGGCAGCAGCGGGAACCCTGGGAAAAGAAGTCAGCACTGCGCTTTGGCCAATGCATATTGACGGAGCCAAATGTCTCCTCTTCGACCGTCGTTCTTCGGTTATGTGAGAAGTTTAAAGATGACGCATTGATGTTCCTATCCGAACAGCAGGGAGAGAGAGAGCACTCTTCTGTGTGCTGGTTCACTCCCCAAATGGCCATAACAGCCACGCTGGGCCAGGCAGAAGTCAGGAATCGGGAACCTTGGCTGGTGCTCCTGTGTGGGTGGCAGGGGCAGGTCCTTGGGCCGTCTCCCGCTGCGTTTCCAAGCACGCCAACGAGGAGCTGGACCGGCAGGGAGCAGCGGGGTCTTGAACTGGGGCTCCGACAGGAGGCTGATGCCCTGCCGCAGTGCCAGGCCCTGTGTAAAATCTCCATGTGGAGGGAAGCCGAGTGAAGGGGATAACGGACTCTGCAGATGATTTTTACACACCTGCGAGTCTGGGATTATCTCAATGTGTTGAAGTATATGTGTATGGGAGACTTCCAGGTTTGGCACTTTGCAAAAAATGGACATTCTAGAACTGAAGTTAAGTCTCAGTGGAAAATCTTCATGTCGTCTAGAGGTGGAGAGGAGGATGGCAGTCGATCAGCGGAAATTGTCCAGGCTGAAGAATAAAGACAAAAAAAAAAAAGTGACGGTACAGAACAGAGCAAAAATGGGACCTGGGAAGGTGTCCCCATAGAGAGGGGACAGCGCTCGGGCGGCAACAGCCTCTGACGGGGTGATGGGTGACGGTGACCCCAGGGAAAGAAGACTTCAAGCCGCCCAGTGACGCCTGAGCCGCCTGAGCAGAATGCAAGAAAACCAAAGCAAACCTGGGCACGTGATGGTAAAATCCTGCAGCCAGCCGAGGACAAGGAGAAGACAAGTATGTAGAGTCCAAGAGATCCAACAGAGGAGAGAGCGGCCTGGGAATTCTAAAAAGGAAACTTCGAAGTTCAAAAGCTGGAACCCTAAATACAACTAGAAATCCTTCCAAAGTGAAGATGAGGGGCCAGTGCTGTAGTGTAGCAGGAAAAGCCACTGCCCATGGCACCGGCAGCCCATGTGGGCGCCTGTTCCTGTCCCGGCTGCTCCACTTCCGGTCCAGCTCTCTGCCGTGGCCTGGGAAAGCAGTGGAAGATGGCCCAGGTCCTTGGGCCCCTGCACCTGTGGGAGAGACCCAGAAGAAGCTCCTGGCTCCTGGCTTCAGCCACTGTGACCGTTTAGGAAGTGAACCAGTGGATGGAAGACCTCTCTCTCTCTCTCTTCTATTTGTTACTCTGTCTTTAAAACAGAGTGAGTGACAGAGAAGCCGGCACTCGGACCATCTTCTGCTTTCTCAGGCACATTAGCAGACAGCTGGATCGGAAGTGGAGCAGCCGGAACTTGAACAGGTGCTCCCATGGGATGCCGGTGTCGCGGGGGCGGTTTAGCCTGTTGCACCACAACCCTGCCTCAGGTTGAGCACTCTGAAGGAACCATCTGCCTTGACAGCTGCTTTGGGTCAGATTCAGAGGGCACAGCTAGAGAGAATCGGGGCTTGGGCGTGACCTCGAGACTGGGGCTGGGTTTCTCCGAGGCTTTTCCCCTGGCCTGACAGTCGATGCCGGCTCCACGGAGCTGCTCTGGGTAGCCTGGGCTTCGTCACGTGTGGCAGCCTCGAGGGTGGCCCAACTTTCGACGAGATGGCTCAGAGTGAGGAGCCACGGCTGTAAGTCAGCGGGATGGAGGTGTATCACCCCCCCCCCATGAGCTCCCTAGGATCCAGCAGGATGGAGGAGCCCCACTTCCACGACCTCCCTAGGAAGCCAGCGAGGTGGAGGCGCCCCACTCCCACGACCTCCCTAGGGAATCCAGCGGGATGGAGGTGCATCACCCCCCACGACCTCCCTAGGGAATCCAGCGAGGTGGAGGCGCCCCACTCCCACGAGCTCCCTAGGGATGCAGCGAGGTGGAGGCACCCCACTCCCACGAGCTCGCCTAGGAAGCAACACAGCACCGCTCCAAGGCACGCCGTGGGCTGTGCCGGACTTGACGCCCCGGTCCTGTGATGGGAGAGGCCGTGGGCGAGTGGTGAAGCTGTGCTGGGCGTCTGCACGGGTGCTGGGCAGCAGGCACAGCCGCGCCAGCCCAGGGCAGACGTCAGGAGGTTCCCGGAGTTCTATTTAAGGAGATGACATTTGGGTAAGAGTCCCGGACGTCTTGGGAAGGGATTGGTAGGGTGATGGAGGGGGATCGGATTATTGCTAAGTCTGTAGCAGACAACATAACTGATTGATCAACTCCAGCAAGGGAAAGACCACACGAGGGAGGAAAAGGCAGCCGCTTCGCCTCCCGCCCCGCTGTGAGTGCGTCTCCACTGGCCCGCGATTCCCGGTGCACCTGGCCAGCTCTGTAGCTGCGCTGGGCAGACGGGGAGGGCGGGGAGGCCTGGGGCTCGCTTGTGGGCTGGGAAGGCAGTGCCTGTAGCCGCGAGAGCAGGCGGGCGCGCTGTTGGAGGCGGGGCAGTAAGTGCCCGCCTGATCAGCGCAAAGGGGAAACCGCTTGTCCTCGGAGAGTGAGAAAGGGTGGAGCAGGCGGGCGGCCAGCGTCTCTGTTTTCTCAGCCTTGGTCATTCTCTGGCTCTGCAAACCATGTGACTGTCCAGCTTGGATGGAAATAACTTTTTTAAAAACAAGCAAAACTTGGCACCCAGAGAAAAGGAGGCCCAGATAGTGCAGGGTCTGCTCCGGTGTCAAGCCAAGCCCTGTTTTTTAGATACGATGTTTCAGACTCTGGAAGGAGGAAGGACCTACCCTCACGTTGGGAGAGAAGCCTCATATCACTTTGGCACCAAATCGAAAACATAAGCCAGTCTTAACACAGGTGCAGAAATGCTAGGTTAAACTCAGCGGCCAGAAAGTAAAACAGACACCCACCGACACTCGGGAGCACCCACGTGCGGCCCAGGAACTCGAGGCGTGTCCTGCCCTGGCGCCAGCTGGCACTGGCCTCTCAGCCAGTCATTTCCTCCCGCAGGCCTGCAGCGCTGGTGGGGAAGCCAGCCCCGCCCCACCCTCCCCGTGACCACTGCCCCTCCCGGCCCTCCACCTTCACCTCATTCTGGTTGACCACTGGCAAAAGGCTTAGTAGCTGTGACCGTACCACTGTCCCCCTACTGCCCACCATAAAGATTTATGTGTATTTTATTTTTATTTGAAATGCAGAGTTACAGAGAGGGAGAGAGACCTGCCATCCACTGGGTCACTCCCCAGATGGCTGCATTGGCCAGGGTGGGCCAGGCTGAAGCCAGGAGCCGCTTCTGGGCCTCCACGTGGGTGCAGGGCCCCAGCACTGGGGCCGTCCGCTGCTGCTTTCCCAGGTGCGTTAGCAGAGGGCTGGAACCGGCGCCCACGTGGGAATCTTAACCTGCTACGCCACAATGCCGACCCCTAGCTAGGGCTCTTACGCCCCCACGCTGGGGAGTGAGCCAACCCCAGAAGCGCGTCCCGAGGAGCCGCTGTGGCGGGGCGCAGAAGCACAGGCTAGATGCTGAGATAGCTCGGTGAGGAGGGAGGCTGTGAAGGAGAGCAGGGCTGATGGTGCGTTACCAAGCTGGCCGCCAGGAGGCGCAGCTGAACGTCTTGTGGGACGTTCCCTGGGAACCGTCTTGTTCGGAGGTTTGCCTGTGCGTGGCTGGGGCGAGGCTCTCTGGACTTGCTTCAGCCAGCGTGAGATGCAGCTGCTGCCACGACGGCGAGGACAGCAGCGCTGTCGGCTCGCTCCACGGCACACGGCCAGGCCCAGGCACCTGCCACCTCAAGACACAAAGCTGCGTTTAGTGTCTTTGCCGTGCACAAATCCTTTCCTCCCTACCTCGCTCCATTCACGGACAAAACACGTCAAGGAAAAGAGCAGCACTTTTAGGGGAGAGAAGAGTCATGCAAAGGTTTCTTGAAACTGAAGCACAAACCTGAAAAGGTTGATCCATTTTATATTAAAACTTTAGAAACTGCATCGAAAGATAATGCCAGGGCAGGCTGGGAATGTCCATACCACTCAGGAGCGCTGGGTGGGCCAGCTCCCTGCTAACGGACCTGGGCAGGCAGAGGATGAGGGCCAGAGTCCTTGGGCCCTGCCACCCTACGGGAGACCCGGTGGAGGGAGCTCCAGGCTCCCGGCGTCTGCCTGGCCCAGCCCTGGCTCGGGAGACCCGGTGGAGGGAGCTCCAGGCTCCCGGCGTCTGCCTGGCCCAGCCCTGGCTCGGGAGACCCGGTGGAGGGAGCTCCAGGCTCCCAGCGTCTGCCTGGCCCAGCCCTGGCTGCTGCTGGCATTTAGGGAGTAACCAGTGGGCGGGAGAGCTCCTCTGTCTCTGTCACTCTGTCTTTCATATAAATGAATCTTTTAAAAAGCTAATACAGATGCATGGTCCTGGAGACATTTTATTATGTGTATCTTTTTAAAAAATCTTTATTTCATTTGAAAGGCAGAGAGAGGGAGGACCTCCATCCACTGGTTCACTCCCCAGATGGCTGCAACGGCCTGAGCTGATCCGAAGCCAGGAGCTTCCTCCAGGTCTCCCATGAAGCTGCAGGGGCCCAAGGACTTGGGCTGTCCTCCACTGCTTTCCCAGGCCACAGCAGAGAGCTGGATCAGAAGCCAAACCAGCGCCCACAGGGATGCCGGCACTGCAGGCAGTGGCTCCTCCCACTATGCCACAGCGCCGGCGCCTATGCAGACTTGTAAAGAATTAGATCTAGAATACGTAAAAGACTGCACAGTGGCACATGGTAAAACAGTAAGAACGGCCAACTCACAGAACAAGAAACTGAGTGGCAGACACGTAAAAATGTGCTCTGCACCGTTATCAACAGAGAAACGGAAGCTAAGTCGTGACATGGGCCTCGCTGATCCTGGGCCTGGCCCACAGGTGCGCCGTGTGGTGCTCGCTGAAGATGGGCCTGGGTGTGGACGATGGGAGTGATGCCGTCTGAGGGGTGGGGACGTCAGCTGCGCGTGCGCTGCCCTGAGCTGGGGCGTGGCCTTCACGCTGTGTGTGATGCTTTTTTTTTTTTCTGGCATAACGTTTTACAAGACACTAGCAAAGCCCCATGCACGGGCTGACTCTTCTGGGCTACATTTTGTGCTGGGTGCCGTCGGGGTCTAGCGTTAGGTCTTGTTCTTAAAGGTCTCCTAAGCCTGGGCAGGGGGAAGAGGAGGTGGGGGCTTACGTGGATGGGGTGGGGGTGGGGCGGGGCCCGGTCCAACCCTGGCTATCACAGATGCTGTAACACCCTCCGACTGCGCCTTGGGAAGAAGCAGCCCGATGGGATACATAGCGGGGGAGAAGGGAGGCGGGCAGCCTGCGGGGCCGGCGTCGGCCTCAGCTGTGGCCCCGCTCCTGCCCTGGTGGCTGTGACGTCAGGGGGCCCAGGGGAGATGCCCATGCACAGTGGTTGTGATTGTTACTTGTAAAGACTCGTTTACTTGTTTGGAAGGCAGAGTGCCGGGGAGGCCGTCCATCCGGGTGTCCCCCGTGGGTGCAGGGGCCCAAGCACTCGGGCCATCCTCCACTGCCTTCCCAGGGACGTGGATGGGAAGTGGAGCAGCCAGGACTTGAACCAGCGCCCTGACACGGGATGCTGGCGTCGCAAGCAGTGTCGTAACCAGCGGTGCCACGTGACCTGCCCCGAGAGGGGCAGCTCTACTCCGGTCTTCTCTCTCGCTCTCTCTTTATACTTTGGAAACTTCCCAAGTGGACAGAAGCAGACGGAGCAGGACGACGAGCCCCAGCTCCGAGCTGAGCTCGCCTCCTCGCCCGCCCGCCCGCCCGCCACCTCGAGCCGTCACCCTTGCCTTTGCACAGATGGTCCTGGCGCTGCAGAACACCACGGCCGCCAGCCGCTACCTGCGGGTGCTCCCCCCTTCCACCCCGTACTTCGCCCTGGGATTGGGTGAGTTGAGTATGCCAGTCACGTAGGCTGCCTCCCGGTCCGGGGCCTGACCGCTGCCCTGGCTGACCCTCCCCTCCAGGGTTCCCTGGGCAGTCAGGGCCCCGCCCTCTGCGAGCTCCCTGCCCCTGCTCACCTCCCTGGTTACCCCCGTCAATCCCTGGGCGTGTCCCAGGAAGCGCTAAGATCAGGTCTCCCCATTGAAATCTCATGGGACTCCTGGGCCCCGCCTCCCTGCCAGCACCCCCCACCCCCACCCCCACCCCGGCACATGCAGTGCTCCCGCCCCAGCCCCTCCTCTCGCCTCTGCGCATGCCCAGGGATGTTCCCGGGAGAAGGCGGCATGGTGGCCCCCGGGATGACCTGCCAGTACACCATCCAGTTCACGCCCGACTGCCTCGGGGACTTCGACGACTTCATCCTGGTGGAGACCCAGTCAGCCCACACCCTCCTGATCCCGCTGCAAGCCCGCAGGCCGCCCCCCGTGCTGACGCGTGAGTGTGCGACCCCGAGGCTGCCGTGAGCCCCTGCTGGCACCGCTGGCTGCTGGCCTGCGGGTCCCTGCAGGCGGCTTCTGGGGGCCATGTGTCTGGGTTCCCGCTGGGGGCCCACTCAGCCGGGACAGGCCGTGTGGCTCCAGAGCGGCCTGGTCAGGGCACGGCCTGGTTCACCGTCTCCGCTGGGCTCAGGACAGCCCCGGAGCAGCGTGGCCCGCTCCTGCTCCTGAGCTGCGTTCCCCGCGGCCACAGTGTCGCCGGTGCTGGACTGTGGCTACTGCCTCGTCGGGGGAGTGAAGATGACCAAGTTCACCTGCAGGAACGTGGGCTTCAGCGCGGGCAGGTTCTGCATCGTGCCCAGGAAGAGCTGGCCGCCCGCGAGCTTCAGGGTGAGCGAGAAGGGCCCCCCAGGGGACCCCCGCAGAGGCCGCGGCCCCCCGAGGGCCTGCTCCAGAGGGTCGGCCCGCCTAGTGGAGCCCACGCCTGTCGGCCTCGCAGGCCGCCGGCCAGCAGCTCTGCCTGCGTTCCAGTGGCCTCTGTCTACCTGTGTGACCTCGTACGTGATGGACATCGTGTCCCTAAAAACTGGGCTTTTCTGGTCTCTGCAAAAACGGGGAGCGTGCAGCCCTGGGCCAGGACTCCCCTGTGCCCATGCCCCAGGCGGCCTGGCCTTGACCCCACCGGTCCTTGTAGTGGCCACCGCCCTCTGCGCCCAGGGGGACCCTGCTGGAAGCTCCGTTCCTTACCGGGGGGGTGGGGACACGCCTGTGTCCCTGGCGTGCTGAGTGCCTGGCTTCGCAGACGCCCCGGCAAGTGCAGGGCCGGAGCCTGGGCAGACAGGGGTCTCTGCAGCAGGGCAAGGCTGCGTGCCTGGGGAAGTGGACAGCCCCGAAGCTCCGCCCAGTCACAGGGGCATGTCCAGAGGAGGGAGCAGCCCTACCACGCCCCCCGCGTGTCTTGCAGGCAGTCTCAGCCCCAGGCTTCGTGGAGCAGCCTCCTTTTGGAATCCTGCCTTCTGTGTTCGAGCTGGCCCCGGGTGCCGTCACGGTGCTGGAGGTGGGTGCCGCACGTGGCCGTGGACCCCCTCCTCCTGGCCGTTGGCCATGGCCGTTTGCCCAGCAGCTGTGTGACTACTGCAGGGGGAGGCCTCAGAGGTCCCTGGGGCGGCTCGCAGCCCTGGCCTGTCTCGGGTTCTCCTGCCCACCGTTGGGGCCGCGGTGATGACAGCGGCTTTGCTCTGGCCTCCTCTTCATGCGCCCAGAAAGCCTCCTGCACCAGGCCTCACTGGGACCCCTGCAAAGCTCCCGGTGCAGGCCCTCCAGCTGTGGGCCCGGCAGGGCTCCCTTCCTCTCATCCCACTGCTCCCGGGCCCCGGGAACACCGTGAGAAGTGGAGACACGTCCTGTGGGTGCAGCCTGTCATCAGGGAGGGGAGCCGAGCGCCCTTGGTTCTTAACACTCAGCCGGAGGCGGGGCAGCGCTGCCACGTGAGGCCCCGGGTCCCTGGGCGCAGCCCCGACACGGCCGCCCAGGAGGTGCTGATGAGCAGTGAGATCTGGAGACTCTGCCAACAGCGCCGTCGGCCCGGCTGGCGTGCAGCGCGCTGCCTTTGGTTCGTGGCTGCAGGTTCTGCGGCCTGAGCCTGGCTCTCCTGCTCACGTCTGCACTGCGCTGACCCCTGCCAAGAGCCGGGTTCTCGCGGGGCGGCAGGGCCAGGTCGGGAGAGACCTGCCGTCAGCTGCTGGTGGCCGGCCGGGTCTGCAGGGCCCAGTGCGGGCCGGGCTCTCTGTCCTCCGGGCCATGTCGCCGCGGCCTGCCAGGGACTGGCGGTGGCTGTGAGGCACGAGGGCCCCGGCCTGCACCTGTCCTGTCACGCGGTGGCCCCGGCTAGGCTCGGTGCAGATTCTTGTCTCCACGTGAGAAAGAAGTCAGGGGAGAATTAGCATGGGCGATGGGTTTTCTCTGGAAATGGCCCCAGAAACATCGGCAACAAGAGGTAAACATCGACAAAGGGGATTACACAGAACCAGGGGATTACACGGACCCAGGGGATCACACGGACCCAGGGGGTCACACGGACCCAGGGGGTCACACAGAACAAAAGTTTCTGTGCAGCAAAAGCAGCGAGCAAGCCGGGAGCCGGGAGCTCCACCTGCACCGGCCTCCCAGGAGCCTCGGCAGGAAGCCGGCTTGCAGGCGGAGCACCGCACTCTTCTGAGGGACCTGGGCATCCGAGCAGCAGCCTACCCCTGCGCCGCGCCCCACCCCTGCACCGTGGGCCCTACCCCTGCACCATGAGCCCCAGCCCTGCACTGCGCACCCCACCCCTGCACCAAGCACCCCAGCCCTGCACCAAGCACCCCACCCCTGCACCAAGCACCCCAGCCCTGCACCATGCACCCCACCCCTGCACCACGCACCCCACCCCTGCGCCATGCACCTACCCCTGCACCGCTATCCCTGCATTGCACCTCCCCCACCACGTCGGGCAGTGCGCTCCCTGCATTGTGCTGGGAGGGAGCCTCACCCGAAGGCCCCCCTCCCCGGCCTTGGGTATTGGGTGGGGAGCACAACGCGGAGAGCGAAGGGGAGGGAGTGGGTGCAGCTGACGGGGCCCTCGTCTCCCGCAGGTCCTGTTCCTCCCCACGAGCCTCGGCCTTGCTGAGCAGGCCTTTGTCATCGTGTGTGACAACTGCCAGCTGAAGGAGCTGGTGACCGTAGGTGGGCGTGCCCCCGCCCGTGTGCCAGGGAGCTGCCGCTTGGGGCCCCGCCCTGGTCAGACATGGGGCCTCCGACAGACCAGGGGGGCCTTTATGGCTTCCCTTGGGAGCTCACTCCGGGAGTTGCCAGTGACGCACGCACCCACACGGAGGCCCTGGGTCTCCACGTGGGAAGGGAACTCCCGCTGAGTTGCCCCACGGTGCCCCGCTCCCTCCTTCTCTCCGTCCACCCGTCCATCTGTCCACTGTGCCCCTTGAGTGCCTACCGTGGTCTCGGCTCTCAGAATCGCCTGCTGTTGGCCCTGGGGGAATGCGTGAAGATGGCCCTGTTGCCCCTCGTGTGCACCTGTGGGTGTCCGCCGTGGGCAGTGGCCCAGGACCTGGCCGCAGCCCCGCAGGGCATCACCAGCGCCCCTGCCTCCCCGGCCAGGCGTCGGGCAGCTGGTGGCCTTGGATCTGATCTACGTCTCTGGCGAGAAAAGTGAGCCGGGCCCCGGGGAGCTCACGGACCTGACGGCCCAGCACTTCATACGGTTCGAGCCGGAGAACCTCCAGGCCACGGCCAGCAGACAGCTCGTCATCAGGAACGCCACGTGAGCGAGGCTGGCGTGCCCTGCCCGGCCTGCGTCCCCCCGAGACAGAGACGGGAGCCAGGCAGGGGTCCGCACCGGCCCAGGGGGCACAGATCGGGCGGAATGGTCCAGGCGTCTGCCGCCCACCGTGCGGACAAAACAGCACAGAACAGCCAAGATTCACATGACAGCCACACTTCCGGTGGCGCTCACCTCATCCGGGGCCTCGTGCTGGCCCGAGCCAGCGGCTGTCACCTGCGCGGTGACAGCAAGGCATTTCTGTCCTCGCGGCAGCCGCGGCGACAGAGCTGCTCCAAGTTGCCCTGGGGCACGACGGGGCGGGGGGGGGGGGGGCAGGGCGCCCAGGGGCAGGCACACGCTGGTCCCTGGGTTCTGTCGCCCTGCCATTCCATTCCCGGCAGCCTCTGAGCGCCCCGAGGTCCCGGGCCAGGGCTGCCCTGTGGCCCGGAGACGTGACACAGGCCTCTGCCTCTTCCCCTTGCCTGCCAGTCCCTGCCCTCCACAGCCGCCCCCAGGCAATGTGGAATCCTGCCCCTCCTCCAGTGGACTCTGACCCACCTGCTGCCCCCAGCCTGGCCCCCCGGGGGGTGGGAGCACGGCCCTGGCAGGGTCGGGCGCGGCCTCGGGCATGCTGCCCACTGCGTGGCTGTCCCGCAGGCACGTGGAGCTGACCTTCCGCTGGCAGGTCATGAAGCCCAACCTGCAGCCCCTGCTGCCCGGAGAGGCCTACGGCGCGGGCAGCATCAAGGCTCACCCAGACCGGGAGACCGCGTTCTCCATCCTGCCCCGGAGGGGCACCCTCTGCCCCCACACGGACCACGAGTTCCTCCTGGAGTTCTCTCCCCAGCAGGTGGGACGCGGGCGGCTCGGGGTGGGTCCGCTGCCGTGAGTCTCCCTCTGTGTTCTTTCCTTATTATCACTCTGCTTGATAGAGAGCCCTACCCCCCCCACGTCACCCCTTGACACCAGCAATGGACAGGGCCGAGCGCAGGCCCAATCCAGCTACCCCACGTGGGTGGCAGGACCCCAACGACTCGAGCCATCATCTGTGAGCTCGCGTTTGCTAGGGTGGGGAAGAGGTAGTGGGACAGCTCTGGGGACTGGGCGACCGTCCTGGGGGGCTGGGCGACCGTCCTGGGGGGCTTGGTGACCGTCCTGGGGGCTGGGCCTCTGTCCTGGGGGCTGGGCGACCGTCCTGGGGGGCTGGGCCACTGTCCTGGGGGCTGGGCCTCTGTCCTGGGGGGCTGGGCCTCTGTCCTGGGGG
>JADBBT010003387.1:0-11618 GCA_015711505.1 Sylvilagus bachmani | reverse complement strand
TGTCTCTCTCTCTCACTGTCCACTCTGCCTGTCAAAAAATTAAAAAAATATATATATATATCATGTAGGATCTCTGTCCTTAATGTGCTGTACATTGTGATTTAATGCTATAACTAGTACTCAAACAGTATTTTTCACTTTGTGTTTCTATGTGGGTGCAAACTGTTGAAATCTTAACATATACTAAACCGATCTTCTGTATACAAAGAGAATTGAAAATGAATCTTGATGTGAATGAAAGGGGAGAGGGAGCAGGTAAAGGGGGAGGGTTGTGGGTGGGAGGGAAGTTATGGGGGGGGAAATCATTGTAATCCATAAGATGTACCTTGGAAATTTATATTCTAAATAAAAGTTTTTTTAAAAAAAAGCAATTTATAGATTCAATGCGATACCAATTAAGATACCAAAGACATTCTCAGATCTAGAAAAAAATGATGCTGAAATTCATATGGAGACACAGGAGACCTCGAAGAGCTAAGGTAATCTTGTACAACAAAAACAAGCCGGAGGCATCACAATAACAGATTTTAGGATAAACTACAGGCAGAAGTTATCATAACAGCATGGTACTGGTACAGAAACAGATGGATAGACCAATGGAACAGAATAGAAACACCAGAAATTCAAACATCTACAGCCAGTTTATATTGGATCAAGAATCTAAAACCAATTCCTGGAGCAATGAGAGTCTATTCAACAAATGGTGCTGGGAAAACTGGATTTCCAAGTACAGAAGCATGAAGCAAGATCCCTACCATACACCTTACATAAACATCCATTCATGATGGATTAAAGATCTAAATCTATGCCCTGACACCAGCAAATTTTTAGAGAACATCAGAGAAACCTTGCAAGATATAGGCACAGACAAAGACTTATTGGAAAAGATCCCAGAGGCACAGGCAGTCAAAGCCAAAATTAACATTGGGGATTGCATTAAACTCAGAAGTTTCTGTACTGCAAAATAAACAGTCAGGAAAGTGAAGAAGCAACCAACATAACAGGAAAAATATTTGCAAATTATGCAGCTGATAAAGGATTAGTAACGAGAATCTACAAAGAGATCAAGAAACTCCACAACAACAAATCAAAAAACCCACTCAAGAGATGGGCCAAGAACATAAATAGACATTTTTTAAAAGAGGAACTCCAAATGACCAAAGACACATGAAAAAATGTTTAGGATCGCTAGCCATCAGGGAAATGCAAATCAAAACAACAATGATGTTTCACCTCACCCCAGTTAGAATAGAATGGCTCACATACAGAAATTACCAACAACAGATGCTGGCGATGATGTGGGGAACCAGGGACACTAACCGACTGTTGGTAGGAAAGCTACTATGAAAGTCAGTATGGAGATTCCTCAGAAACCTGAATATAACCCTACCATACAACCCAGCCATTCCACTCCTTGGAATTTTGGGATTTGTACTCTATAGAACACTATACAGCAGTAAAAAAAATGAAATCTGGTCATTTGCAATAAATGAAGGAATCTGGAAAACATTATGCAGAGTGAATTAAGCCAGTCCCAAATGTAAAAATATCACATGTTCTCCCTGATCAGTGACAACTAACCAAGCACCATAGGGGAAACCTGTTGAAGTGAAATGGACACTATGAGAAACAAAGACTTGATCAGCCCTTGTCCTGACTGATGATGAACAACTTAATACTTTATCCCTTTTATTATTTTTTTGTTCTACTTAATACTATTTGTTGAACTCTTTAATTAACACACAATTATTCTTAGGTGTTTAAACTTAACTGAGAAGTGATCCATGTTAAATATAAGAGTTGGAATATGAGAGGGAGGAGATGTACAGTTCGGCACATGCTCAATTGGACTTGCCCCAAATAGTAGAGTTAGAAATGTGCCTGGGGATTTTAATTCAATCCCATCAATGTGGCATGTACCAATGCAACCTCATTAGTCCAAGTGATCAGTTTCAGTTCATAATTGATCATAATCATAGGATTAAGAGTAAAAGGGATCACATAAATAAGACTAGTGTCTGCTAATACTAACTGATAGAATTAAAATGAGAGAATGATCCAACATGGGCAGCAGGATACACAGCCGACTCATAGAATGGCCGATGTCCTAAACAGAACTCTGGCCTCAGAATCAGCCCTTAATCATTCGGATCTGGCTAAAAAATCCCATGAGAGTATTTCAGACATGGAAAGCCAAGATGCTGTGGCAAAACAGAAAAATAAACAAACAAACAAAAATTTAAATGAAAGATCAGTTTGAGTGAGATTCCAGTGGAAAAAACAGGCCATCAAAGAAGGAGGTACCTTTCTCTGAATGGAGAAGAGAACTTCCACTTTGCCTATGACCTTGTCTAAATAAGATCAGGGTTGGTGAATTCAGAAGGCTGCTATAGCCTTGGCAACTCATGACAAGATCCTAGGTTGATTACTGATGCCATAAACAAAAGAGTGTCAATTGTTAAATCAACAATATGAGTCACTGTGCACTTTCTCCCCATGTAGGATCTCTGTCCTTAATGTGTTGTAATATGTGAATTAACGGTATAACTAATACTAAAACAGTTCTTTACACTTTGTGTTTCTGTGTGTGTGTGCAAACCATTCAAATCTTTACTTAGTATATACTAAATTGATTTTCTCTATATAAAGATATTTGAAAATGAATCTTGATGTGAATGGGATGGGAGAGGGAGCACGAGATGGGAGGGTTGTGGGTGTGAGGGAAGTTATGTGGACAAAAAGCCATTGTAATCCATAAACTGTGCTTTGGAAATGTATATTTATTGAATAAAAGTTATAAAAAGAGGAAATTACATTTTCTTTTCTGGTAAACTACTTCACGAAAGAGGCCATTGATGGACCACACCATCAATAAATGTGTGCAAATGCTAACAGATGTAGATATGAAACACTAGAAAGATTTTCATTGATTTAATTATAATGAAGTGAAAAATTTTTGATAATGTAAATTTGTTTACCAATAATGCACATTATAAACAAAGCATCCATGTATCGAAACATCACATGGTACCCCACACATATGTACAATTGTCAGTTAATTTTAAAAAAAAATTCAATTTCTTGCTGCTCCTGTTCCATCCAGCTCTGTGCTAAGGCCTGGGAAAGCAGTAGAAGTTTGCTCAAGTTTGTGCCCCTGCACCCATGTGGGAGACCTGGAATAAGCTCCTGCCTCCTGGCTTCAGATCAGCCCAACTTCTGCCATAATGACCATTTGGGGAGTGAACCAGCAGAAGGAAGACCTCTCTCTTTCTCTCTCTCTCTTCCTCTCTCTCTCTCTCTCTCTGCCTCTGCCTCTCTGTAATTCTGTGTGTCAAATAAATAAATCATTTAAAAATATGGAAAGATGTAAAAAAGAGAAATTGGGAAAGTGAAATGCAAAGAAAAAGAGATAAGAAAAGGATGCCAAGTGACAACAATTTTTAGAAAAAGTGAAACAATGTGTGTGTGTGTGTGTGTGTGTGTATGAAAAAATTAAGGACTATTTTCTTTTTTGCTGTTCTTTTTTTTAAAGTAATGCTTTATTGTTCTCCTGTGAGAAACCTGAAGTAATTTTCAAAGTTTTGTAATGGAATTTATGTTTCTGTAAATGTTATGAAATGCTGAAACTGGATTTACCTCTGGCTCCTGTATGTTTGTATTACACATGTGTGAAATGAAATGTGTATGAGCCAGCAACAAGGAGAAGAGAGGCTGAGAATGAAGTGGCTGAGAGGGGCAGCTGGGCCTAAAGAGGAGCTGAGCCATTTTTGTGCATGTTAAGTTGTCCTGTTTGGGGAGTTAGCTCCATTTGGGTAGCTTTATGTGCTGAGGTCTGTGCAGTTCTTGTTCTCAATCAGGGCTCTACACTTTATAAATCTCTTGAACTTTTAGGGTCACCACAAGTAATTGTTTCAGTTACCTGTATATTAATGTGGGTCATAATATAGTTCATCCTAGATTGTTCTCTATCCTAGAAAGCCAAAAAAGATCCTAATGAAGACAATCCACTTTTTGTTGAAGTGGAATTTTGAATTTTTAAGTAATTTTAGGATATACTACTTTATAGAGTACCATGCTGGAATACATGGGATTTTCTAAAATTATATAATATATTATAGAAGGTTTGGTCAAAATTAGCCTTTTAAAAAAAGATTTATTTATTTGCTTGAAAGTCAGAGTACACAGAGAGAGAAGGAGAGAGAGAGAGAGAGAGAGAGAGAGAGAGAGAGGTCTTCCATGCTCTGGTTCCCTCCCAGTTGGCTGCAGCAGCCCCAGCTAGGATAGTCTGAAGCCAGGAGCCAGGAGCTTCCTCTGGGTCTTCTCATGCAGGTGCAATTGCCCAAGGGCTTGGGCCATCTTGTACTGCATTCCCAGACCATAGCAGAGAGCTGGATCAGAAGTGGAACAGCAAGGACTAGAACAGGCACCCATATGTGGTGCCAGTACTGAGTATTTTACCCATTACACCACAGCGCCGGCCCCCAAAATTAGCTTTTTTTTACGCTGGATGTTAACTTTTCTTATTATCTCTGCTCATTTTTCTGAACTGTAATGTTTCTCTGAGAAATAATTTACTAGGTTTTTATGAAATATTCTCTCCTGTTTTTCTAAGGACTATTCACACTAGGTAGGAATAGAAAGCTAAGCAATACAGTAGAGACATTTATACTTTATAATTATACTTTATACTTTATAATTTATACTTTATAATTAGATCAACTCCTCTACTTTTTCTTGAAAAGAAATAATAAAATATATAAAATCCTTGCATGATCTGAATTTTAGTTTCGGAACAATTAAACTAACAGCTTTAATTTTAGAAAAGAAAGCTAATACTTAATTTTCAAGTTAGTTATTCTTAATGCTTTAATTGTAAATGATTGAACTGTAGTTGAAACATAGTCAATAAAACTAATAATTATGAGACAAATTACCTTTGATATGTAATATTTTTTAAAGTTGTTGATATATGAATGGAAGAAAATAGTGACTAACAACTCAATTCTTATCAATAAAAGGCTAGGCTTTCCTGAGCCAGTCTATATTGAACTGATGCCTAATTAAACAAGATATTAAAGTTAATATAAGAAAGTAAAACTCAAGAAAAGTATTTTGGATAGCCTCTGATATATTAATATTTTTCTTCATACATTGAGAATTCTACCATATTTTCCTCTACCTTCACCCCTTTACCTTAATTATATTTCCCATATTGGATTTCTCTGTAGCTCAACCATCCAACTCACCTGCCGTGAAAATGTCAAACTTTGTTTACACCCAATTTCTACGTAGAACATGTGCTCATGGAAATGTGAATATCCTTAAGAGAGATAGACTGCTCCTAGGACAGTCTTCTAGAAATGAAGCCACTCATTCATTGTGATTCATTATTATCCAGTGCGCTGGAGTGGTGGTATTTTACATAATCACCAAAAATATCCAAACCTTTGCTCACATGGGATGACACAGTTGAGAAATGATGAGATGTGAGAGTGACAGTCAGTTTAACAGAGAAGAAGAATTAGCACACATATGAGAGACACAGAGAGGGAGAGAGTGAGGCTTTATTTTTTTAAAGATTTTATTTATTTATTTGAGAGGTAGAGTTACAGACAGTGAGAGGGAGAGACAGAGAGAAAGGTCTTCCATCTGTTGGCTTGCCCCTAAATGACTGCAATGGTCATAACTGTGGCAATCAGGTACCAGGTGCCTCTTCCTGGTCTCCCATGTGGGGGCAGGGGCAGAAGCACTTGGGCCATCCTCTACTGTCTTCCCAGGCCATAGCAGAGAGCTGGACTGAAAGAGGAGCTGCTGGGACCAGAACTGGCACCCATGTGGGATGTTGGCGACGCAGGCGGAGAATTAACCTACTATGCCACAGTGCCGGCCCCAAGAGGCTTTATTTTTACATAATTCTCAAATAATTTCTGTGATCTAGAAAGAAACATCAAAGCACTAATGATAAGGCAGGATTTTATGGCAATTTAGACATTGCAGAACAAAAATTAAAACCTCTTATGTTGTTGTAAACTAAGTATTTTTGTGCTAGAGAAAAGTCAAACATCCTTTGAGCAAGATCAAAAGTATGTGTTAAATGAATATGTGTTTAAGGGAATAAATGATCACGCTGCTAGGAGGCCAAAACATGGAATACAATAAAAAGAGAAAACAATTTCTAATTAATTAGTTGCTTCGAGTATCTACTAATGGAAATTTTCATAATTTGTCAGGAAATCTACTATGTGAATATTAGTACATATGGAACACAGGAGATATTAAAGTTTGTAAATTCTTTTGCTGCAATTTCATGAAGTAAAAATATTACAAATATCAAATTTTCTTCTGCTAACTTACACATATACTTACTTATCAGGGGATGCAAGTTTAGATAGGCACCATCACGCATCCCAACAAAAATCTCATTTTTATACCATATAAGCAAGTGGATATTTATGAAAAATTAATAATTTACTTTTAGTTCTAACTCTCAATTTTTGGATTCCTATTAAGGCCAAGACTTTTAAAATGATTTATTTTAAATTTGTCAACATTATATTTACTTGTTTCTAAAAAGTACCAGTATGGGAGTCAGACAGATAAAAACAAGGCATATTACAATACAGAAGAAGCAATGTATAAAAAAGCAATGGAAAAAGCAACTTATTAAAGAGGAATTAGCTCTAAGAAGCTCTGACAGATGCAATGTGCTTCACACACATTGCTTTAAGATGTTTACCATATGTTGTCCATTAAAAGGTGCTTAAGAAATATTTAACAAGACAAATGTATCACATTCAGACTCAGAGAAATTTTTTCACATATATGTGTCTTATTTTACTTTTGAAAATTTAAGTTAAAACAACTACAGAGTTATTTGCTCAAGTGGTGCATTAATTACATTTCTGAAACATTCATTTTCCTGATATTTGCCTTTTAGAAGTGGTAAATTCAATTCCATTGTTGATGTATTTAACTTAATGAATTAATTAGGAAAATACTCTGTATCTAAAAAGTATTTAGTTATTGTTAAATGGCTAACTTTATTTCCGAGCCTAATTATTTCCAGAAAGTGGATGCTATATATATTTAAAAAGTGGTGTTGAGATATACACCCAGAGATGTAGATATGTATGTATTTTAACTTTCATTGCAATATGGGTGTGACTCAATACTTTTTGAGATTTTAAGTACTAAATACTAAGATCTTTCAAAAATTCATGAAAAAGAAATTAAAAGATAAGTTTACTTTGCTACAATAATAATTTGAAATCAGGAATCATTTTTCACAATACACATTTCCATGAACTTTGTAAAGATACTCATATGCATGGATTTCAAAAATTTTGTACAAAGGTAAACTTCTTTTTTTAATTTCATGTTGTACAACTCTTAGAAATACTCTAAAATATCAATTATACCACAGAAATTTGTAAGACAAACCTAGGGCAACTAATCCTACAGCATCATCATGGGTAGGTTTTTCAAAATCATTTTTAAGGTAATCATTTAGTGATTTGGAGAGCACAATGTTTCCAGCATTGTCTGTGGTGGAAGAATTAGGTATTGATTATAATCATATTTTGATGATAGTCCTAATAACCATTATAATAGACTCCAGGTAATTTTGTTAATGCCACTAAACTCAATATATGCATCTCTGATTTAATACATAGACACACTGACAGACAATCATGAGACAGTGTAAAACAGTTCATTTCAGTAAATTATTTAAGATTTTTCAAGGAGTCAACTGAAGTTGTTGAAAAATCATATGGAATTTTGGCTCCATAACTCATTTTGTGTACACAACTCACTTTAGCGATAAATAAACCTGTTTGTGCATTCATTCACTCATTCACTCATCTGTCCACCCAATCTGTGTGATGTCTTTACAGAAATGTGAAATAGTTTGAACTTCATAATATGGAAGCACTAGAAAGTGTCTTTGCCCATATATCTGTCAATCAGAAGACTCATAATTTCTTTTTTTTAAACTTTTATTTAATGAATATAAATTTCCAAAGTACAGCTTATGGATTACAATGGCTCCCCCCCCATAACTTCCCTCCCACCCACAAACCTCCACTTTCCTGCACCCTCTCCCCTTCAATCCACATCAAGATTCATTTTCAATTCTCTTTATATACAGAAGATCAGTTTAGTATATATTAAGTAAAGATTTCAACAGTTTGCCCCCACATAGAAACACAAAGTGAAAAATACTGTTTGAGTACTAGTTATAGCATTAACAATGTATAGCATATTAAAGACAGAGATCCTACATAATAATTTTTTTAAAAAAAATTGATTAATTTTCTATGCAATTTCCAATTTAACACCAAGATTTTTTTATTTTCAATTATCTTTATATACAGAAGATTGATTCAGTATATACTAAGTAAAGATTTTATCAGTTTCCACCCACAAACTCAGAAACACAAAGTGTAAAAATACTGTTTCAGTACTAGTTATAGCATTACTTCACATTGGAAAACACATTAAGGACAGATCCCTCATGAGATGTAAGGACACAGTGACTCCTGATGTTGATTTAACAATTTGACACTCTTATTTATGGTGTCAGTAATCTCCCTAAGCTCTAGTTCTTTTTTTGCCAGAGTGTCTTGGCTTTCCATACCTAAAATATTCTCATGGCCTCTTGAGCCAGATCCGAATGCCTTAAGGGCTGATTCTGAGGCCACAGTGCTATTTAGGATATCTGCCATTCTATGAGTCTACTGTGTATCTCGCTTCCCATGTTGGATCATTCTCTCCCTTTTTGATTCTATCAGTTAGTATTAGCAGAGACTAGTCTTGTTTGTGTGATCCCTTTGACTCTTAGACCTATCAGTGTGATCAATTGTGAACTGAAGAAGATCACTTGGACCAGTGAGATGGCCTTGGTACATGCCACCTTCATGGGATTGTATTGGAATCCCCTGGCACATTTCTAACTCCATCATTTGGGGCAAGTCCGACTGAGCATGCCCCAAATTGTACATCTCCTCCCTCTCTTATTCCCACTTTTATATTTAACAGTGATCACTTTTCTGTTAAAATTTAAAAACTTAAGAACAATTGTGTGTTAATTACAGAGTTCAATCACTAGTACTAGAACAAAAAAAATACTAAAAGGGATAAAGTATTACACTGGACATCAACAGTCAGGACAAGAGCTGATCAAGTCACTGTTTCTCATAGTGTCTATTTCACTTCAAAAGGTTTCCCCTTTTGTGTTCAGTTGTCACCGATCAGGGAAAACAAATGATATTTGTCTCTTTGGGACTGGCTTAATTCACTCAGCATTAAGTTGTCCAGATTCCTCTATCTTGTTGCAAATGACCGGATTTCATTGTTTTTGATTGCTGTGTAGTATTCTATAGAGTACATGTCCCATAATTTCTTTATGCAGTCTACTGTTGATGGGCATTTGGGTTGGTTCCGGGTCTTAGGTATTGTGAATTGAGCTGCAATAAACATTAAGGTGCAGAAGGGTTTTTTTTTTTTGGCCAATTTATTTTCCTTTGGGTAAATTCCAAGGAGTGGAATGGCTGCATTGTATGGTAGGGTTCTATTAAGGTTTCTGAGGAATCTCCAAACTGACTTCCAAAGTGGCTAAACCAGTTTGCATTCCCACCAACAGTCTCCAGCATCTCCAGCATCTATTGTTGGTAAATTTTTGAATGTGAGCCATTCTAACTGGGGTGAGGTGAAACATCATTGTTGTTTTGATTTGCATTTCCCTGATTGCTAGTGATCTTGAACATTTTTTCATGTGTCTGTAGGCCATTTGGATATCCTCTTTGTGAAAATGTCTATTGAGGTCCTTGGCCCATCTCTTAAGTGGGTTGTTTGTTTTGATGTTGTGGAGTTTCTTGATCTCTTTGTAGATTCTGGTTATCAACCCTTTATCTGTTGTGTAGTTTGCAAATATTTTTTCCCGTTCTGTCAGTTGCCTATTCACTTTCCTGACTGTTTCTTTTGTAGTACAGAAACTTCTCAACTTGATGCAATCCCAATAGTTAATTTTGGCTTTTACTGCCTGTGCTTCTGGGATATTTTCCAAGAAGTCTTTTGCCAGTACCTATATTTTGCAGGGTTTCTCCAATGTTATCTAATAATTTGATGGTGTCGGTTCACATGTTTAGGTCTTTAATCCAGGTTGAGTGGATTTTTGTGTAAGGTGAAAGGTAGGGGTCTTGCTTCATGATTCTGCACGTGGAAATCCAGTTTTCCCAGCCCCATTTATTGAATGGACTGTCCTTACTCCAGAGATTGGTTTTAGATCCTTGATCAAATATAAGTTGGCTGTAGATGTTTGGAAAGATTTCTGGTGTTTCTATTCTGTTCCATTGGTCTATCCATTTGTTTCTGTGCCAGCACCATGCTGTTTTGATAACTCTTGCCCAGCAGTTTATCCTGCAATCTGGTATTGTGATGCCTCCGGCTTGTTTTTGTTGTACAAGATTACTTTAGCTCTTCGAGGTCTCCTGTGTCTACATATGAATTTCGGCATCATTTTTTCTAGATCTGAGAAGAATGTCTTTGGTATCTTAGTTGGTATCTCATTGAATCTATAAATTGCTTTTGGGAGAATGGACATTTTGATGATGTTGATTCTTCCAATCCATGAACATTGAAGATTTCTCCATTTTTTGGTATCCTCTTCTATTTCTTTGGTCCAGAGAGACAGGGACGAGAAAGGCACTGGCGCAGGCCCGTTCGCTCAGGGATGCTCAGGCCGGCTTAGGCTTTATACTCTGGGCTAGGAACGGAGACGCATCACAGAACCGTGATTTTCGTCGTATTTAGTAATTTTTAAAAAAGTCACTGGCTTTTACAAAAATTTCTTCCAATGGCTCATCAGAACACACACAAAGAACGGTGAGACCAACGGGATCTGCTCCTCCACCGGGCCGTGACGGGGCATCTGCCCTGGGCAAGGGTTCCTGTGCTGGCTGCGGCACAGGCTTCTCCTCAAGGGCTCTCGTCCTCGTCCTTAATTTCTGAAATCCGGTGTATGGACTTCAGGATTTCGGCAACCAGGTTAAGCATTTCCCGTCCGGAAACGAGTTGCCTAAAATGGAGACATGGGTCTCGGGAGCTGCTGCTGCCTCCAGGCACTGGAGCCACATCGTGGGAGGGTGAGAGCTGGGGGTGGCGAGCCTCCAGCCAGAGCAGCGTAGTGTGTTGAGCGCTAGGGCTAGTGCTGGCCACTGCCCTGCTGCCCCTGTGCCCGTGAGGGTGTCAGGATGGCCTTACACCCGCCTGAGCCCCGATGCTGAGGCCACTGGGTGCAGCCAGGGTGTGGAAGGGCTGGCTCTGTCCCTCTGCCTTTCAAAGAAAAATAAAAGTCTCCTGGGAAAAAGGACAAAGTTTGACTAGCTCAGGGCGCGTTCCTGCCCTGGCCAAGAATGGACGTCGGTGCCCTGGAAGTGCCCGTGGCATGGCTGGCACCAAAGGCCACGACAGAGATGCTACTTGGAGCGCAGTTCCTCCCTGGAGCTGGCGTGTGCCGGGTTCCTCTCTGCAGGGTGTACTCAGGCGCCAGGGCTGTCACTGTTGGCAGACCAGCCTCCGCCCCTTCCCAGCGCCGGCTGTGCCCGGCAGTACACTAA
>JADBBT010003386.1:0-11619 GCA_015711505.1 Sylvilagus bachmani | reverse complement strand
GCCAGCCCCTCATCTTAATATTACATAAGGACTAAACAAATTCTTGAAATATATATGACTGAGAAATCTTGGTAAATCAGAATCTCATCACATTCACTCAGCATTATTATGTTTCATCCTCCTCTTTTGACATTTTCTTTAAAGATTAAGAGTTTACTACAGAGAACTACAGAACTTCAGATTATTTCTTAAATTTAGAACTCTGACTGGAACATATTGAGCCATCTACGTGTTTAAATCATGCAAATGATAGAATACATGGAAAACAACTTTTCTGATCTCATGCATTCTGCTATAAGTCAACCAAACACAGTTGCAGTGAAAATGTAGCCTAGCAAGCTACAAATGGAAGCTGAGATGCATACAAATGTGAAAAAGATAAAACACAGCTTAAAAGATAAATCATCATTTTCATCCTCTAATCTTGGCAAAAGCTTTTCCTTAGCACACATTTTCTGTACCAAAACAATAAAGAAATTTGACTGATTAATGTCTCTATGCCTCCCTTTTCAATGGTAATATCCCATTAAAATCTTCTTGTTGTAGACAAACATTTCATTCCTCTATTAACTCAGTTTGTCTTGATGATACATTTTTCTTTCACCAGCCATATGCTTCTGTATTCTCTGACTGTATACAAACACATCAGTGATTGTGATTATGCCATGGTTTTGAAGTCATCTCCAGAACTCAATTTATCCATATTCCCACATGTGTATTTAGGCATTAATCATGGTAAAATTTAATAGAATACCCCAAACTTGATATCTGATGTTGTTGCACCCACAGCATTAAAGACATAAAGGTTAAAAAGCCAACAGACACATGAATTAGAAGATGCAACTTCAGTATGAGTCCTGCCTTGAAAACCCAAACATCTGTGTTTATTGTCCTGCCTTAGGCTTATACTCCCTGGTCTCTACATGCCTTTGTTTGCTTTATTCTAAATGAGATATAAAATGAAGGTTTAAAAGCCTTCGAAGATTCCTAGAATAATTCTAAGATTTTTAAAAAATATAACAGAGCTTATTCTGGGAGATTCTTATTTAGTAGGCCAATGCTAAGGATATACAAATTCTTAAACTTCTAATAATTTCCTCTGGTGTTTATAGAGTTCAAGGGCACACCTGGGAACACAGGTTTGGAAACTGAGACTAGATGATCCTTAATGATTTTATGACATAAGCATCTTGAATTAATGGAAACAACCAGCTTTTAGAATAAATGTTCCATTTGCTCTGCTATCCAACATGAAGAAGCTACAGTTGAACTAAATTTAGAAAATAGAACAATGCATGAAAGTTGTCCATTTGAAATTTCTGCATATTACTCTTTCTTCTATGACTTCGCAAAAGAGGCTGGACTCTCAGAGTCTACTGAGATATTGAAGGTCTAATGTAGCAGGTGACTGATTTCTTGGGACTCAAAGATCAGGAAGTATAATGTAAAATTAGCATTTAAGTTTCCATCCGTGGCTTTATTTATTTATTTATTTATTATTTTGACAGGCGGGGTGGACAGTGAGAGAGAGAGATAGAGAAAAAGGTCTTCCTTTTGCTGTTGGTTCACCCTCCAATGGCTGCCACGGCTGGCGCACTGTGGCCAATGTACCGCACTGATCCAATGGCAGGAGCCAGGTGCCTCTCCTGGTCTCCCATGGGGTGCAGGGCCCAAGCACTTGGGCCATCCTCCACTGCACCCCCTGGCCACAGCAGAGAGCTGGCCTGGAAGAGGGGCAACCGGGACAGAATCCAGCGCCCCGACATGGACTAGAACCCGGTGTGCAGGCGCCGCAAGGCAGAGGATTAGCCTGTTGAGCCATGGCGCTGGCCCCATCTGTCGCTTTATAAATATAAGCCTGTTCACAAAGTTTCCTGGGAGTCAATCATTAGAGAAGCTCAGAGACTTCCTCTTGGTAAAAGGAAGAAGACAGGAATCGTGAGAACTTAAGCTCCACTCAGTTCCACTGAAGGTCAGTCTGATCACAAAAATGGCTTTTATTCAGCACATGTATGATCACAGCTTTGGTGGCTAGCTTTGACATTTTACCACTTTTCTGTAACAAGAAGACTAATAGAACTTTGGTTGAAGCCTTCAATCCTTATTTTACAGATGGAAAAAATGATTTTTTTAATAACAAATGTATCTTCTGAACCAGTGATTACACCTCTAGCCCCTGGCTCAGTATGGTTTATTTATTTATTTATTTATTTATTTATTTATTTTGACAGGCAGAGTGGACAGTGAGAGAGAGAGACAGAGAGAAAGATCTTCCTTTTGCCATTGGTTCACCCTCCAATGGCGGCTGCGACCAGCGCACCATGATGATTCGAAGCCAGGAGCCAGGTGCTTCCTCCTGGTCTCCCATGCGGGTGCAGGGTCGAAGGACTTGGGACATCCTCCACTGCATTCCTGGGCCACAGCAGAGAGCTGGACTAGAAGAGGAGCAACCAGGACAGAATCTGGCTCCCTGACTGGGACTAGAACCCAGGGTACCAGTGCTACAGGCGGAGGATTAGCCTATTGAGCTGCGGTGCCAGACTCAGTATGATTTTTATAGGCAAATTTTTATATAATGCTTCACCAAATATGCAATATAGTTTTCATGCTTCCCCTGTGTGTTATCCTTTTTGTTAGTTATACATATTTAGGGTACAAAAATACTTATCACATGTGAGGTACTCCAGAATTTTACTAGGTGTGTAGTACTTGAGTGGGTTTACCTGATTCAATCAGTTTTCTCATGTGCCCTATTCTTTTAAAGAGAGCAGTTACAGTGAATGCAATCTGTTCAGATGAGCAAGGTGACACTATTTTAAGCATAGGAACAATAAATGATACATGGACATAACTAACCCCATTGTGAAGTCTGGAATTAAGCCAAACCAAATTCAACTGAGGTCAGTGGAGCACCATATCACACACAGACTTGTGAACAGAATCAAATACCTGTTATATAAGCCGTAAGTTTCAGGATACTTTGTTAAACAGAATTATAGACCATGGTGATCCAAGAATAGCCTGGGCAAACAATAAAAGTGGGGAGTCTGAGGCATGTGCATGAAATAATAAACGCTCTAATTTATTCTAATATAATTTGAAAGTAATAATGTAAAATGACAAGGTACAGAAAATGGAATTTATGAAGGTAGCTAAGTAGACATTAACCTATGTGTGTGACAGAGGGCAAAGAAAAATGGCAATTTTGTGTGGTTGAATGAAGGAAGCAATGTGGAAGCAAGTCTGACCAGCAATCTCATATCTGAAGTATCAATTTTGTTCAATAACTTTGTTCATGGATGGGGTGGGTCCCAACCCTCTCCCAAAGGCATGTTAGGGATATCTCCTCTACTCCACACCAAGGGGGGTAATAAGTCCATTATGGAGTGCTGTGATGAGTCTTGGAGATTCCATTCCCAGGAAGTCCTCCACCCAGCCAAATCCAAGAGAGGGAGTGGGAAGGAGAAGCAGAAGACTATAATCCATATCCATGAAAACTCCAATGTGGATATAGACTGACTCTCAGTTCTTTCTTGAGTGCATTCTTCAGTGTATTATTTCATGATTACCACAAAAATAAAGCAAAATTGCTTTTAAAAATGGCCCAAGTGCCATTCGTAATACCGTAATGCTGCCCCCCCTTTGTCCATTTCTTCCTCTGTGTGAATCAAGAATGAAATAGTGAGTGAGGCTGGCCCTATTGTTGGGTATTTAAGATTTGCCCTTTTGATGTCAACAAGGGTAGGTGCTTTCCCTTTTCTATGGCTCAGCATTTTTTTTCACTTCTGCTTTCAAAGTAATTACACTGGGACTGGTGCTGTGGTTCAGTAATCTAAGTGGTAATTGCAATGCTTGCATCCCTTACCAGAGCACCAGTTCAAGTCCCAGACACTCCACTTCTAATGCAGCTCTCTGATAATGTAGCTAGGAAAGCAGAGGAAGATGGCCCAAGTGGTTGGGCTCCTGCCACCTACATGGGAGACTGATGGAGTTCCAGGCCCCTGGCTTTGGCCTAGCCCAACTCTGGCTCTTTCAGCCATTTGGAGAGTATACCTGCATGTGGAAGATCTCTCTCTCTCTTACTCTGCCTTTTGTATAAATAAATAAATAAAATATTTTGAAGCACGATGTGCTAAACATATTGGTGACATTATTAAATCAAGAATTAGCCTCTGAATTTTCACTTACATAGTTTGTACATCAAGTTTTTAACCAAGATCTACAATATATGTAAACTATACTCTAAACCTCAGAGCAAATGCAGTAAGCATTTAGATCTGCTTCATGTGTCTTTGAGTAAACTGGGATTCAGCTGATCCAGGCTTGGCTGGGTTTAATTTTAAACTTTATAATTTCTTTCCTCCTACTATTCTTGGGTTTGCTGTGTTCTTGATTTTCTAAGTCCTTGATACATTGCTGGATCATTTATTTGATGTATTTCAAATGACTGCTATAAACGTTCCTATTAACACTGCTTTTCTTGCATCCCATAAGTTTTTCTTTCCAAGAAACCTTTTATTTAAGGAATACAAACTTCATACATTTCAACATTAGAAATTTAGGAACATGGTGATTCTTTGCACCATAACCCACCCCATTCTCCTAACCCTCTTCCTCATCCCTCTCCCATTCCCCTTCTTATTTTTTACTAAGATCTAATTACAATTAAATTTATACACATGTGGCTAACACTGTGTTAAATAGAGTTCAACAAATGATATATATATATGTATATATATATATATATATATGTAAAACTGTCCCTCAACAGTCAAGACAAGAGCTGCTCAATGTCATTGCTTCTCATAGTGTCAATTTCACTTCTACAGATTGTCTTGTAGCACTTCTATTAGTCAGGGAAAACATACAGCATTTGTCCTTTTGGGACTGGCTTGTTGCACTATGTATAATGTTTTCCAATTTCATCCATTCTGTTGCAAATGACCAGATTTCATTTCTTTTTTTTATAAACACTGTATAGAATTCCATGGAGTACATATCCCCATATTTTAATTATAAATACCCTATAGTATGTATTGAAATCTGATATACTGTTGCCCCAATCTTTGTTTTTGTTGTATAAGACTGCATTAGCAGTTTGGATTCTCCTGTATTTCTGTATGAATTTCAGTAATGTTTTAATGTTTTCTCAGTATCTGAGAAGAATGTCCTTGGTATTTTGATTGATTTAACATTGAATATGTAAATTGCTTTTGGTAGTATGTGCATTTTGAAGATACTGATTCTTCCAATACATGAACATGGGAGACATCAATTTTTTGTATCTTCTTCTATTTCATTCCTTAATGTTTTATAATTATCATCATAGAGATCTTTGACATCCTCAGCTAAATTTATTCCAATGTAATTGATGTTTTTGGTAGCTATTGTGAATGAGATTCATCTTAGAAGTTCTTTCTCAGCTGTTTCAATGTCTATGTATAAAAGGGCTGTTGATTTCTGTGTGTTGATTTTATATCCTGCCACTTTACCAAGCTCATTTATGAATTCCAGTAGTCTCTTAGTGTAGTTGTTTGGATCCTTTATGTATAGAATAAAGTCATCTGTAAATAGGGATAGTTTGACTTCCTCCTTCCCAATTTGTATCCCTTTGATTTCTTATTCTTGCCTAATGGCTCTGGCTAAAATTTCTAGTACTATATTGAATATCAGTGTTGAGCGTGGGCATCCTTGTCTGGTTCCTAATCTCAGTGGGAATTCTTGCAGCTGTTTCCCGTTCAATAGGACAATGGTCGTGGGTTTGTCATAAATTGCCTTGATTGTGATGAGGAATGGTCCTTCTATACCCAATTTGCTTAGAGTTTTCATCATGAGAGGGTATTGTATTTTTCCAAATGCTTTCTCTACATCTATTGAGATATGGTTTTTATTTTTCGATTTGTTATTGTGATGTGTCACAATGATTGATTTGTCTGATAGTAGGATGGCTACACCAGCTCTTTTGGTTTCTGTTAGCATGGAATATCTTTTTCCATCCGTTCACTTTCAGTCTGCATGTACCTTTGTTAGTGAGATGTATTTCTTCTAGGTAGCAAATAGATGGGTTTTGTTTTTTAAACTCATTCAGTCTGTGTCTTTTTTTAAAGATTTATTTATTTATTTGAAAGTCAGAGTTAAACAGAGAGAGAAGTAAAGGCAGAGAGAAGGAGAGTGAGGGGGAGAAGGAAAGGGTGAGGCAGAGAGTGAGGGAGAGAGAGAGAGAGAGAGAGAGAGAGAGAGAGAGAAAGAGAGAGAGAGAGAGAGAGAGATTCTTTCCACTGGTTCACTCCCCAAATGGCCACAATGGCCAGAGCTGTCTGACCCGAAGCCAGGAGCCAGGATCTTCTGCATTTCCCACATGGGAACAGGGCCCAAAATATTTAGGTTATTTTCTGCTATTTTCCAGATGCATTAGCAGGAAGCTGGATTGGGAGGGGAGCAGCTGGGACTTGAACTGATGCCTATATGGGATGCCAGCACTGCAGGTAGTGGCTTTACCTATTACACTATTGCACTGGCTCTGATATTCAGTATTCTTGTAGATTTTCTTAATTCTTTTGCTTACTTCAAATGTCTTGTACTCAAGGTCAGAAATTCTTTTCTCCACATGGTTTATTCTGCTTTAAATTTCTCAATTATAATATTGTTTAATAAATTAAAGGTTTCATCTATAAAGTTTCCTTTTTTCTTCTTAATGATTTTTATCTCCTTAGTGATATTTTCAATCATATCTCTCATTAATTTTATCATTTCATTCATCTGTCTATCTATACTCTCTTATTTTTAATTCTATTTCTGGTATTTCAGAGATGTCCTTCAGGTCATGATCTAATTATGGAGAACTGTTATGTTCTTTTGGAGGTGTAATGTTACCTTACTACTTCATGTTTCCTGT
This sequence comes from Sylvilagus bachmani, assembly GCA_015711505.1. Taxonomy (NCBI): domain Eukaryota; kingdom Metazoa; phylum Chordata; class Mammalia; order Lagomorpha; family Leporidae; genus Sylvilagus; species Sylvilagus bachmani. The sequence continues at coordinate 4,724 of JADBBT010003386.1, read as the reverse complement.
GCTCTTATGTTGCTGTCTGTGCATCTGGTGTGATAGCCTCCTTTTTATGCAGTAAATTTCTTTGTAAAAGAGTTTATATGATTTTGATAGGATACAGAGTTTCACTTGCTTGGCTTTGTTTGTAGGTGAGCTCAGAAATGCAGTCCCTATGTGATTTCTTTTGCTTTAATCAATGTTAGCTGTGTGACAGAGTGCTCTTGTCTGCTATGGTACATAGGAGTCTAAGTGTGACTTTGAGATAAATGTGGGTTTCCTAGGATGTGCATCTTCAGTCCACAGAGAGTGCAATGTCAATCATAGTGGTGAATGTGATAGCAATGGACTTGTTCTTGGTGCTGAGGGAGACAAAGGAGGTTGTCCCCTTGTCCCACTGGCAAGCCTGAGTGATGCCTGGGTTTGTGGCCCCAATTTCTGTGACTATAGGACTGTGGGATGTAAACGGACCCTTCCTCAGGTCCTTCACGCAGAGTGCAACTGGTGCTGCTTATGATGCTAACAGCCCTGGAGGATGTGAACTGAAACTTGCTGCAGTCCCACAAGGGAAGCAGTAGTTTTTGTTCTGGCAGGTAAGCACCCACAGAGTTGGAATACAGGAAGGTTCTTCCCTAGGTCCACTAGGTAGATTCCATTAAGACTGAGGAAATTAGTACTGATCATGACAGTCATGGTGTTGCAGAGCAAAATTGGGTCCTTACTCAATTTCCTAGGTTGGGAGAAGATCTTTTATGGGCTGCTACCCCTGGTAGCCCCCAGAAGCTAAGAGAAACTCCACTGGATCCTTATGCCTAAAATCTCACAGTTGCAGAATGCAGGGACTTTGTCCTCTGTCCTACAAGGTGCCCTGACTCTGACTTGCCATTTCTGGTAGCATGGTGCAGAATTCAGTTAAACAATTTCCACAGCAGATCCTGGTGCTCTGCAGCAGTGAGATGGAATAGACGCAGTGAGTGTAGCTTCCTTTTTCAGAGCCAAACAGTTGCTCAGACCACAATCAGCTGGTCAGGGTGACTGTGGAATTCCTCCTCAGCTAACCCTGTGGGTGGTGGGCACAGCAACTTTTTCCTACCTTGACTTGTTAAGATGGTGATTCCCAGTTGGTGGATGGCTTTGTTGTGGGGTCAGTCACAGTAGCATCTCTGTCCTCTTTACTCGCTGTACCCAAGAGTTTTCATTCTGCTTTGTCACTTCTGTCAGTCAGAACTCTGGCAACAAAGTCCTTGCTTTGTTTGTTTTTCTTATCCTGAGAAAGCTATAGTCAGAGTGGCTTCACCCTGTTCAGCTACATTGGATTTCCTATATCTAAATTATTTATCATTTCTTTTCTTTTTAAAAATACATACATATATATTTCAAGATATTTAATATATTAGATTCTCAGGATCACAGCAAAAGCTTGATAATTACTACAATTCTCATGTTAATGTAACATTAATGCAAGCACAACAGCTTTTATGAGCTTATAGATACACTTTTAAGAATATAATGATATTTCAATTATTCCCTCACTCGTTCCTCTCCCTCTTCCTTCCTTCCTTCCTTCCTTCCTTCCTTCCTTCCTTCCTTCCTTCCTTCCTTCCTTCCTTCCTTCCTTCCTTTTTTCCTTGCTCTTTCTTACTTCCTTCCTTGCTCTTTCTCTCTCTCTCTCTCTCTCTCTCTCTCTCTTTCTCTCTCTCTCTCTCTCTCTTTCTCCACCCCCTTCCTTCCTTTCTTCCTTTCTTTTTTGAGTTTTGTCCTCTTGCATTATCTAAGTCATTCCACATAGCGGCATGGCCCAAACATTTGGAACATCTTACACTGCTTTTCTAGGTGCATTAGCAAGTACCTGCATTTGAAGTGGAGCAGGCAGGAATGGACTGGCACCCATATGGATTGCCAGTGTTGCAGGTGGCAGCTTAACTTGCTATGTCACAGTGCCAGCCCCAACATAACTCTTTTCAAGAGCATCTTGTTCATTCTTTTTTACATTCCAGATTTCTAATCAACAGTCAAGGTGTCTGACACTGTCTCTGAGTGAGTTTATTTTCATAATGTAAGATGCTTCTATACCATACAAAGTGAAAGACAAATTTATTTCCGAGATTGGTCCACTAGCAGAAATTTCTTTCATTACTTACCTTTAAGACTATCCATTAATTAGGCTACACTAGTCAGCTGTTCTTTTCAGGTTAATTCCAGTGTATTTTGGTTCCCTTTGTGTAAACCAGGCCAGAATCCTTTCTTTCTCTGTCAATTGCTAAAAGGATACTTCCTACAAGGCCAAACTTGATAGTTGAGAGGGAAGCATTAATTGAACAGAGGTGGGTGGTAGGAAACACAGATTCATTCATTTGAAGCATTCATCAAGTTACTCTTGCTCTCTGACCTATTCAGGTTCAACTCATATAAGTTCAAGCAGGTGCACCCCCTGTTCTAGGCTCTAGATATGAGCATGTATCAGGGAAACTATCAGAAGATGAGGATGACAGAGAAAAACAGGAAAAGCTATTGACTTCACATAAATATTTGGATCTCATGCTATATCCTTCACTACCTAAGTGACTCAAAATACCTAGTGGATATTTTCAGATTGTCTATTTTTTGAAGACCCTAATCCTATAACTCAATTTAGGATTATATTAAATTCACAAAAAAAAGAATAACAGACAGTCTTAAGTGTGTTCTATATAATTTGGAACCATTAAGAAGGATTTAAAACCTTTCTTGCTCCACAATCTCTTCATAGCATTTTTCACTTCTGCATTCCTCAGTGTATAAATCAGAGGGTTCAGCAAAGGTGTTCCAATTGTATAAAACACAGCTATCATCTTATCCATAGGGAAAGTGGTGTTAGGGCGTGTGTATATGAATATGCAAGGAACAAAGAACAGGATGACCACAATGATGTGAGAGATGCAGGTAGAGAGGGCTTTTCTCCTCCCTTCAGCACTGTGGTTCCTCAGAGAACGCAGGATGATCACATAGGAGAACATCAGCAAGACAAAGCTCACTGTGCAAATGGCCCCACTATTGGACACCAGGAGTAGGTTGATCACATAGGTGTCTGTACAGGCGAGCTTCAACAAGGGCTGCAAGTCACAGAAATAGTGGTCAATCACATTAGGACCACAGAAAGGCAAACTCAAGGCAAGGGAAATCTGTGCTGAAGAATGCACACAGGACCCCACCCAGGCTAAGGCCACCAAGATGGTACAGACCTGGGGTCTCATGATGGTCATGTAGTTCAAGGGCTTACAGATGGCCACATAGCGGTCAGCAGCCATGAGGACAAGGATGAAGATCTCCAGGCAGCCAAACAAATGGGCAGAAAAGACTTGGGTCATGCATTCACTGAAAGAAATAGTAGTATTCTTCAAAAGTGCATCCACAATCATTCTGGGAGCTATGGAAGTAGAGAGGCAAGTATCAGATAAGGATAAGTAGAAAAGAAAGAAGTACATTGGACTCCCAAGAGCCTGGCTGGTCTTGATGGTAACAAGAATCAGCAAGTTACCCAACAACGTGCCCAAGTAGATAAGCAAGAAAACAGCAAGCACTATTTTCTTCTTAATAGGATCCTGTGTCATTCCAAGTAGAATGAATTCAGTCACATTATAATTTAGCTGCATGATGTCATGAATGAGAAGGGGCAAGTTTGAAATTATTTACCTGCAAGAAATAAAGGCATCAATTTACCATCTGCTGTAAATAATTATGAAATATTTTAAGTAAAATTATTCCTCTTCAGAAATATTTTAATTGTTAAAATTCCTTTTTTGAATGATTTTTAAATTTATTTGAAAAGCAGAGTTACAGAGAGAGAGAGAGAGAGAGACAGAGAGAGAGAGAGAGAGAGAGAGAGAGAGAGAGACTGTTCTATCCACTGTTTCACTCCTCAAATGGCCAAAACCATTAGGGCTTGTGTCAAGCTGAAGCCAGGAGCCAAGAGCTTCCTTTGGGTCTCCCACATGGGTTCAGGGACAAAAAAACTTGGACCACCCTCCATTGCTTTCCCAGGTGCATTAGTAGGGAGTTCATTTGGAACTGGGGCTGGCACTCAAATGGGATGCCGGCACTTCAGGTGGTGGTTTAACCTGCAAGCCAGAGCATCAGCCCCTGAAACATTATTCTAATAATTAAAAAGTCACTTCACCACTAGTACTAGAGTAAAAAAAAATACTGAAATGGATAAAGTATTACATTGTACAACAACAGTCAGCACAAGAGCTGATCTAGTGGTTGAACTCTGTAATTAACACACAATTATTCTTAGGTGTTTAAATTTTAACTGAAAAGCGATCCCTGTTAAGTATTAGAGTGGGAATAAGAGAGAGAGGAGATATACAATTTGGGACATGCTCAATCGGACCTGCCAAAAATGATGGAGTTAGAATCATGCCAGGGGATTCCAATGCAATCCTATCAAGGTGGCATGTACCAAGGCCATCTCACTAGTCCAAGTGATCAATTTCAGTTCACAATTGATCACACTGATAGGTCTAAGAGTCAAAGGTATCACACAAACAAGACTAGTGTCTGCTAATACTAACTGACAGAAAAAAATAGGGAGAGAATGATCCAACATGGGAAGCGAGATACACAGCAGACTCATAGAATGGCAGATGTCCTAAAAACACTCTGGCCTCAGAATCAGCCCTTAAGGCATTCGGATCAGGCTCAAGAGCCCATGAGAATATTTTAGGCATGGAAAGCCAAGACACTCTGGAAAACAAAAAAAAAGAAGACCT
>JADBBT010003385.1:0-11620 GCA_015711505.1 Sylvilagus bachmani | reverse complement strand
GTTGCCCCTCTTCCAGGCCAGCCCTCTGCTGTGGCCCGGGAGTGCAGTGGAGGATGGCCCAGGTGCTTGGGCCCTGCACCCCATGGGGAGACCAGGAAAAGCACCTGGCTCCTGGCTCCTGCCAGCGGATGAGCGCGGTGCGCCGACCGCGGCACGCGGACTGCGGCAGCCATTGGAGGGTGAACCAATGGTAAAGGAAGACCTTTCTCTCTGTCTCTCTCTCTCACTGTCCACTCTGCCTGTCAAAAATAAATAAAAAATAAAAATAAAAAAAATTAAAAAAAATTCCTCATAGACTTTTGGTTGTGACTGTGCAAGTAGATATATTTATGAATGCTGAGACTTTCTAATTAGGACAAATGTTTAAGTGGGCATTGGGAAGGAACTTGGAATAAATTTTGCCTTTTGGTAATCAAGAATTCATTACTTGTTATGCAAGAAGTTAATAATAATTACTTTACTAGGTACATAAAGTATGCCTGGTGTTTTTTACCTAATTGAAATTATAGCCAGCAAAGTCTTCTTTGCATGCTTTCATTAATTTTTACTTAGCTTATATTTTCAAATTTAAAAAAAGTAGAAAATTGTGTTCATTTACTCTATTTCTATGGATTATAAGATGAATTTATAGAAACATAGGAAGCTCCAAAAATAGCATTTTTGCTACACAGAGATGGTGACAGCGTTTTAAAATTCTCTGCTATCCCTTTAACTAGTTATAAAATAGCCTATCCCTAAGATTAATTTGAACCTACTGTGACTTATAAAATAACTGAATGTGCAACCAAGTTTTTAAAGGTCACAGGGAATTGAAAAGGGGTGGATGGGTAAGACGGTTAAATGCCTTTTTTTAAGGTATGAGTTTTTCTGTAAAGCCTTAGAGAAACCTTTGGCCCAGAAAGTAGTTGAGTAGGGATTAAGTTCTTGCAGGAAAAAAAAAGTTTGTTCCCTAAAGGTATTATAAGGATCCCAGCTGTTGGGGTACATACTCCCTGCTTATGATTGGCACAGAAATGTCAAAGCTCAAAATCCGAAGCCACTAAATTGCCTGCCTTAATCAGGCAAGGCTTGTCTACCCCCCACTGCTCTGGATCAGCCAAGAGCTGCCTTTCTCAGTTACTTTAAATCTTTTGACTGAGAAGACTCATCTCCCTCACCCTTCAATTATGCTATCATCTTTTTATATCCTATCATGCTTTTTATAAAATTATTTTACTTAGAAGTTATTTACTTTTGCATTTTTAAAACTTTCACTTGTTAGTTTCATAGAGAATAAGAAAATAGTATGTAATGTATGACTATGGACTCACATAAGAATATAATGCTTTATACAGCTATACTTGTCAGAGGAGACATGTGTAGCTAGGTGTGTTCACACACATACACACTTATAATTGGAGCCTTCAGAAAGATCATGGAAAATTCATATTATGAGAAAAGTATGCATGCACTTAAAATTTTTGCATCAAAATAAATTTACATTTTTTTTTAAATTTTACTTCTTGTGAACTTTTTGAAGAGCATTCATATGTGTACATGAGGGACAGAGAATTCATGATATACCAAGAAGTCCTGTAAAAATATTTTTGTGGGATATCTTTCTTGTTAGAGCTAGTCTTCAGTAGGTAAGTCTATTATATTTTGAAAGTATTTTATCTTTGCAAGTGAGCAATTGCAACAATAACCAAAGCCACTTTGCTTAATTTTTTAAGATTTATTCATTTATTTGAAAGTCAGAGTTGCACAGAGAGAGGAAAGGCAGAGAGAGAGAGAAGTCTTGCATTTGATGGTTCACTCCCCAGATGACTGCAACAGCTGGAAATGCGCCGATCCGAAGCCAGGAACCAGGAACCTATGCAGGTGCAGGGGCCCAAGGACTTGGGCCATCCTCCACTGCTTTCCCAGGCCATAGCAGAGAGCTGGATCAGAAGTGGAGCGGCTGAGACTAGAACTAGCATCCATATGGGATGCCGCCACTTCAGGGTCAGGGCGACAACCTGCTGCGCCACAGCGCCCGCCCTGCCACTTTGCTTATTTTTCCCAATGATGGCTTAAAATTTTTCTTCAGTTCTATAACAGTCAAGTAAATTGATCTAAATACAATAATTGGCATGTCATCAAGTTATTGAATAATCTAGAATAAAAAAGTTTGCACTGGAAAAAATACTTTGAGGAACAAGATTGCTTATAATAAGGTTTTCCCAGTATCTATCCCTTGTAGATATAATTTTTTAAAAATAAGATTTATTAGGGCCAGCGCCACGACTCACTAGGCTAATCCTCCACCGGCACACTGGGTTCTAGTCCCGGTCAGGGCGCCGGATTCTGTCCCGGTTGCCCCTCTTCCAGGCCAGCTCTCTGCTGTGGCCCGGGAGTGCAGCAGAGGATGGCCCAAGTGCTTGGACCCTGCACCCCATGGGAGACCAGGAGAAGCACCTGGCTCCTGCCATTGGATCAGTGCGATGTGCCAGCCTCAGCGTGGCGGCCATTGGAGGGTGAACCAATGGCAAAGGAAAACCTTTCTCTCTCTCTCTCTCTCTCTCTCTCTCTCACTGTCCACTCTGCCTGTCAAAAAAAAAAAAAAAAGATTTATTTATCTGAAAGTCAGAGTTTCAGAGAAAGAGGGAGAAAGTGTGATATTTTCCATCTGCTGGTTTATCCTCCAATACCTGCAACAGCCAGTGATAGGCCAGGAAAAAACCCAGGAGCTGGGAACTCCATCTCGTTCTCCCATAAGTTTCCTGACAAGCAGGAACCCAAGTACTTGGGCTATCATCTGCTGCCTTCTAGTGCAGCAGCAGGCAGCTGGTTCAGAAGTAAGAAGTACTGGCTGGTGTTGTGGTATAGCAAGTATAACTGTCAGCTGCTAAACACCATCTCATATGGGCTGCTCCATTTCCCACCCATTTCCCTGCTAATTGCCCAGGAAAAGCAATGGAAGATGGCCCAAGTGTTTGTGCCTCTGCCACCCATGTGGGAGACCAGGATACATTTCCTGGCTTTGGTCTGGTCCCATGCTGACCAGTGAGGCCATCTAGGGAATGAACCAGTGGATGGAAGCTATCTTCACTGTTTCTACTTCTCTCTCTGTAACTCTCATTCAAATAAAAATGAAATGAAATGAAATGAAATGAAATGAAATGAAATGAAATGAAATGAAATGAAATGAAATAAAAAAGCATGAAGTAGCTTGGACACACACCAGCACTCTGATATGGAAGGCGGGACTCCCAAATGGCAGGTTAACGTGCTGTCCACAACACCTTGCCTCAAGATCTCACTGTTTTTTTGGTAATTTTTAGGTCTTAAAACATGTACTCGGCCGGCACCAAGGCTCAATAGGATAATCCTCCACCTTGCAGCGCTGGCACACCGGGTTCCAGTCCCAGTTGGGACGCTGGATTCTGTCCCGGTTGACCCTCTTCCAGACCAGCTCTCTGCTGTGGCCCGGGAGTGCAGTGGAGGATGGCCCAAGTGCTTGAGCCCTGCACCCCATGGGAGACCAGGAGAAGCACCTGGCTCCTGCCTTAGGATGGGCGCAGTGTGCTGGCTGCAGCGTGCTGGCTGTGGCAGCCATTGGAGGGTGAACCAACGGCAAAGGAAGACCTTTCTCTCTCTCTCTATCTCTCTCACTGTCCACTCTGCCTGTAAAAAAAATACATGTATTCAAGCACAAAGCAATTTCTTCTCTGATTAAATGACTTTTCTTCCATAGCCCAGATCTGACTCAAGCTTGGAAACTTGAAGGTAGAGGGTTAGGGAGGACCTTGGAGTTAGCTTCTTCAGTCAGCTTCAGACAACAGTGTGGGGCATCAATGGCAGAATAACCCCTGAGATCACAGGGATAGAAAAAGAAATAGCAAAAACACGCACTGTGTAGTTGTGACACAATATGGTGCCCATTTGAATGGCAGCTATTCAAATATTAACTCTATGATAAGCCTTCCTCCAAAAATTCATTATGAACTTTTCCCATTTGTAGTCTCTCCATGAGGCTATTTGCCTCCCCTGGCTTTCTGCTGACCAAAGTAGTTTTTTTTTTTTTAATTTATTTATTTGAGAGGCAGATTTACAGAGAGAGAGAGAGAGAGAGAGAGAGAGAGAGAGAGATCTTCCATCTGCTGGTTCACTCCCCAAATGATCTCAACAGCGAGAGCTGTGACGATCCAAAGCCAGGAGCCAAGAGCTTCTTCCAGGTCTCCCGTGTGGGTGCTGGGTCCCAAGCCATTGGGTTATCTTCATTGTTTTCCAAGGTGCAATAGCAGGGAACTGGATTGGAAGTAGAGTGATGGGAACTTGAACTGGAGCCCTTATGGGATGCTGGCACTGCAGGCGGGGTCTTAAACTACTACACCAGAGAGCTGGTCCAACCAAATTGTTTTCAAGGCTGTGGTTTTAAGCATTAGATTGTGGTCACTTTGGTACAAGTAGTACTTGTGGGTATAGTGTCCTTAAACACAACCTACAGTTGACTTCTTTCTACAAAATCCTCATTGCCTATGAGAAAAGTCAACCTTTTTTGCAGATGCTCAAATTGCAATATCCCTACTTTTGCCTCTGGTTCTAAGAAGGTGCCCCTGGTCAGTCTTAGGGTTTCTTAGTCCTTTTAATCATGGATGAGCCAAGTATCAGTCCTTGTACCTGTTTTTATCTTTGTGTTGTTAGCCAAACCTTATCATAGGTCATAGAATCCAAATACAGAATTTGATTACATGAATTTTGTCTCATTTAGCCTTAATAGCCCTATAACTTAGGGCTACTATTATGGATATTTTAAAAATTAGATGGTAAGTCATGGGAATCAATGATTACAGATTCAAAAATAGCAATGCGTGTTGGTCTCTTGTTGATGATGCATATTTTGTATCCAAAATAGTTATTCAGTCCTGTGCTTGGGTGATGTCATTGTCTTTTATGTCAGGGGTCTGTTTGTGATAAAGAGCATGATTTATGACAAATGGATCTAATTGGAAATTCAGTGGATTATGTAGTCTTACTTATTTTCCTGTGCAATAAAAATTGTTATTGGAAGCCATTCTCTGAATTATTGCAGCAGCAAATATGGCATTCAGTCAATGTATGAAAGGAGACAACAGAGACAGAGGAAAAGCAAAACTGAATCCCTATAAAAGGTCTCTTTAAAAGAGAATAAATCTTGGTCTTTTCCATAAAGAAAGCATTTTGATTATTTTTCAGAAGAAAATCCTAAGACATGAATACAAAAGCACAGGCACATTTGGGAACACACATAGGAGACTAGGAAAATAATTCAGGAAATTCAAGACAACTTTGGGTAATCAGGCTTTAATCTCACAGGGAAATTTGGAGGAACTGCAATATGGATGCCTCATAATTTTCCTGCAAGAAGGATGGAAATAATGGGACATTCATTCATGAAGATCTGACATTTGTTAACTAAAGGTCATGATGAGATATTCATCTCTCCTCTTCCTCTGACCTGTCAATTCGATCTGGGCAGTCCAGCAGGAAGACGCAGTGTTGCTGGTGTTGGGAACACTTGGTAACACAGATGTTCATATTTGCTGTTAGAACTCTGACACAATACACAGGAAAGTTGGAGAAATATGGATGGCATAGTGATAGTGTCTTGTACAAAATGTATGTAGGCATAGCTAGGTATTGCTATGTGGATGGTATACTCGACAAGCTAATTTTGGAAAAGTGATTGTTGATCATGTGATAATTTTACTGTTGTCAAAAATAATTTTATTTGATTTCTTACCAGATCTTGGGTCCTAAGTATATAATTAGAGTCTTCATGGTCAATAAATCACTCTTGAAATGGGAAGTGATACTCCCAGAGTCTCCACAGTCATCTTCATGCAACTAAATTATTATACCCATTATTTATAGTACACATGAAAGTATACTTTATATTTATGAATTACTTTCCATCAGTCAATATAATTTTATAGGATCTAAAATTACCAACTTGCTCCTATCATTGTAGTACTTCTTTATAACTATTCTGAGTTTGTCAGCACTTCTGGAAAACTACTGTAATTTTCAACAGAATAGCTAGCACAGCCTGGGTTAGAATAAGTTCGTACTGTTAAATTCCTACATAGTCCTTACTGCTGATATCATGAAAAGAATGTGTGTTAGACCACATATAGTTTCTGAATATTCAGGGTTCCTGAATAAAAGGCTAATAAGCAATCCACACAGAGTTTATCCAAATCCTACTCTTCTACAGTATGCCCTCTTTTTTTTTTTTTTTCTTGAAGGCAGAGTTGGACAGTGAGAGAGAGAGAGACAGAGAGAAAGATTTTCCTTCTGCTGGTTCACCACCCAAATGGCCACCACGACCAGCGCGCTGTGCCTATCTGAAACCAGGAGCCAGCCAGGTGCTTCCTCCTGGTCTCCCATGGGGTGCAGGGCTCAAGCACTTGGGCCATCCTCCACTGCACTTCCGGGCCACAGCAGAGAGCTGTACTGGAAGAAGAACAACGGAGACAAAACCCGACACCACAACCGGGACTAGAACCCCGGGGGTACCAGCGCCGCAGGTGGAGGATTAGCCAAGTGAGCCGCGGCACTGGCCATACAGTGTACCCTCTTTGAGGAACACTTTGGTAGGATATAAATTTTCTCATACTCTTTGACCCTTCTGAAATATGAATGTCCAACCTCAATATACATTACCCCAAATTTCTACTACTTAGTAAATGTATACTCTTCCTTAAAGGCTCTGCACCATCTGATCAGACTATGTATGTAGCAACTACATACATGCATGTCATTCATAGACTCTAGTGTAAGAGCCTCAACTGCTCAATCTCATTTTGTATTGGTCAACAACAGGGCCATAAAACAGTTTGGTTCTTTTTCCAAAATTAGAACATTGAGTTATAAGTTCCACATTTCGATAAATGAAGGATGCTTTAAAATCATGCCACACCCACCCTTGTAAGCCTCTTCCATATTCCATTTTGTAAAACTTGCTATAGAAATTTTAAGAACAAATTCATTTGATTCTTTTTTGTGTAAGATTCTTATTTCTTGTTTTCACAATGAATTTTACCATGATTGTCTACTTCACTCAAGATCTTATAGAATTTATATTCCTTTACTTTCCATTCAATATTTAACCCCCGGGAAAGAGAAAATTTTATCTCTCTTTTTTTACCCATGCCTAGCTTCTTTAGTCAAGGATATACTAAACTTCTAAAAGAAATGCCCAGTGAGCCATGTTTCATTTCAGTTTGGGGGATTGACCTATTTCATGTCTTTTAATTAATCTGCAGTATTCTCATAGCAATTAGCAGGAGTCCAGCCTTTTTCAATCAATGCCCTAACATTCACATATGAGATATGGTCAAGCTGTAAATCATCCAGCATTGTAATTGTGCAAGCTGCAAAGTCAATACCTGTGTTTGTTCTAAGGTGATTGCTGTTCTCAGCAATGTCCTATTCTTTCAACTAAGTCCCAAGAAACCTTTGAATGTTATTCCATTCCTTGGGTGAAATTTAGGAATTTGATTTGTTCTTTATTTAGTTTCATTTATCAAATGCTGTCTGAAGTATCCATCTGACCCACAACAGAGTAATCTAAATTTCTCTACGGAAGAGGTAATTAAATCCCCCACAGTATTATACTAGTAGTATCCTAACTAGTAGTCAATTTCTATTTGCCTTTCTAGTAATCATTTCCATGTCTCATCCATCCCTAAATGTTCTAACAATTTAATTTCTCATCATGTCCTTGATTACAATAACCTCACACTATTCTAGTTCCAGAGAAGGTCATGCTTTTCTTTTTGATACTTAGTACTTTTCATCCCCATACTCATAGTTACTTGTTGATGCTTAACTTGGTTTGTCCATTTAGGCTGAATGCAATGATTAAACTTGGATTACTAGGAATTATGAAAGTTAGACTGTTCTATTCTACTTGTTCAATTAGAAAACCTAGAGTAAGCAGAAAGCATAAATACAGGGTGAGATCAAGAGGAAAAAAAAGACAATTAATTGGTACTTGTAGTCCAATCACGTGCAAATTTGTTCTGACACTTTTGATATTTAGTTAAAATTTCTTATGCCATATCCAGGCACAATTTATTAAGGCAATTGAGGTTGAGATCTTTGTTACTTAAAGAATAAAACTTCTGTTACATTCTCCATAAGTATATGATTCTAAGTGACCACATATAGACCTTCATCTGTAGGTTTGTCACTGAGTCCAATGGACACGCAAAAACTTATCCTATATTATGGATGAATAGAGATGTTATTTTCCTTTGTTTCAATTTCACCTAATAAGTAATTAAAATTTAAATATAAACTTATAAATTATAACAATTGCCCTGATTTGTTTTTTCTGTTACATTTATTACCAGCAATTTGTGTGTTTTTCAATGTGTGTTCATGTTGCAAGTGTATAAATTACGTTTGAAACTGTTCTTGGAAATGCTAAAAACTATAATTATTATAATTGTATTTTATGAAATTTAATGATAGAATTCATTTTAGATATAACTAGGTCTAGCAGTTCAATTGATGATCCAATTCCTCTGTCTCTGTCTCTGTCTCTGTCTCTGTTTCTCTCTCTTTCACACACACACCTCCACCATCTTCCAGTTTTCTTTATATTCCTCCTATCTAGGCTTTCTGCTTCAGTTGACTAGCTGATGACTAGTCCCTCCATATTATTGTCTATTATTCTGTCCGAGAAGTTGAGTTATCCTACCTGAATGGACTGTAGACACGTGTACCATTGGAGTACTAGATTGGGAAAAAGTGCCATCAAAATCACATATTTGGGAACTAATAGTTTACCAAAGGGAAATCTGGTGATGGCATGTTAAAAAGTGTTCTGATGGGGCCAACATTGTGGCACAGAAGGTTAATCCTCTGCCTGCAGTGCTGGCATCCCATAGGGTGCTGGTTGTAGTCCTGGCTACTCCACTTCTGATACAGATCTCTGCTATGGCCTGGAAAAGGAATAGAAGATGGCCCAAGTGCTTGGGACCCTGCACCGGCTTGGGAGACCTGGAGGAAGCTCCTGGCTCCTGGCTTTGTATAGCTCAGCTCCAGCATTTGCAGCCATCTGGGTAGTGAACTAGTGGATGGAAAATCTTTCTCTCTGTCTCTTCCTCTCATTGTCTGTAACTCTACCTCTCAAATAAAATCATTTTAAAAAAGTGTTCTGAGACTTAAATTCAGATTTTTGTTTTGGTTTTGTACCAAATTTTCTAATTTTTAAAATCAATTTAAAATGAGAAAATGAATAACTAAATGATTTTCTCCTATTCTTCCCATTTGTTCCTGAAGACATTTTCCTTCAATGGCAAGAAACACTGTACATAAAGATAAGGTTTATGAACCAACAGATGTAAATTTTTTTAAGATTTTATTTATTTGCTTGAAAGGCAGAATTAGAGAGAGGCAGAGGCAGAGAGAGAAAGAGAGAGAGAGAGAGAGAGAGAGAGAGAGAGAGAGAGAGAGAGAGAGAGAGAAATGTCTTCCATCCATTGGTTCACTCCCCAAATGTCAGCAACTGCTGGAGCTGCTTTAATTCGAAGTCAAGAGTCCGGAGATTTCTCTGGGTCTCCCATGATGGTGCAGGGGCCCAAGCACATGGGTCATCTTCCACTGCTTTCCCAGACCATACCAGAGAGCTGGATCAGAAGAGAAGCAGCTGGGACCCAAATAATGTGCATATGGGATGCTGGCACTGCAGGTGGCGACTTTAGGAGCTACATCACAGTGCAGGCCCAGATGTATTTTAAGATGAGCTCATTGGCTCCAACTATCAGTTTAGACTCTCATCTTCCCCACATTCACAGTGTAAGGAATTTGAGGAATTTGGGCTAATAAGGATGAAGTCATCAAACACAGGCTTTGTCTGGGTGACACTTCCACAGTTTTGCATGTGTGAGAATTTCTTCAAGCAGGAGACCCTCTAGATGCTGCAAGAAGAGGGTCACTGTTAAAAGAAACCTGGGCAGAAGAGGAGTCAGAGAGCAGGTGACAAGTTCAGATGTAGTCAATGGATAATGTGGTGAGGAACCCCTATGTCAGGGAGTTCTGAATGGAATCAGTGGCCTAGGATTTTTATGTTTTGGGATTAATGTTATCTATGGATAGGAGAATTAGGGCAGTTTTGAGGGATTTTGCAAAGTCAGCAGGTACTGAATGGGCACACAATCTGTTCCTCTCGACTAAGTTTAAAAAAGTAGGTATGCAAAAATTTGCATCTGTCACAGACAGGCCTTTTTTAAAATCTTTTTTATTTGTATGTATTTCATAAATACAACATCAGAAACATGGTAATCCTTCCACTGTACCCTCCCACCCACCTGCTCTCCCTCCCCTCTTCCTTTTCCCTCTCCTGTTTAGTCAGAAAGAAAAAGATGAAAGGAAGGAAGAAAGGAAGAAAGGAAGGAAGGAGGAAGGAAGGAACTAAGAAAACTGTTCCTCAGCAGTGTAGACAAGGGCTGTTAAATGTTATTGCTTCTCAAAGGTAATTTTGCTTTATTTTCCACCCTCCCTCTTTTCCCTTCCTTCCTCCTCCTTCTTTCCTTTTAGAAACTTAGTTATCTTCAAAAAGAAACCAAGAGTGATACATCTTTTGTGAGCCCTCAGACATAACTATAACGTATGAGACATAATAATATCTTCCTTTTAATATACTAAAAGGGATTCTTGAGAACAAATTTTACTATTAAGTCTAATGTTACATCTTGTTGCAGATAGAGGTCCTGCATGGGACGTTAGTGCATAGTTACTCTTCTTGTTTATTTAACAAATAACACTCTTATATATGATATCAGTGATCAACCAAGACTCTAGACATGAGCTTACCTGGCTTTGGAAGACTTTTGGATTCATAGCTCAACAAGACTATAAGTAAAGTGGAAGCTCTTTCCTCTCTTCAGAGAAAAGTAAAACTTTCTTTGGTGGCTACTTCTTTCCACTGGGGTCTCACCAACGGAGGTCCTTTATGTAGAACACATTTTGCCAGAGTACAGACAGGCCTCTGAGTTAACTGATCTCAACATGCTGAGAATATGTAAACAGCCTAGAAGCTGGTATACAATGTCCATCTTGGCTCATTTATATAACATAAACTGAATACCATTGTGCAGATGATGTCATTCTGGTATGCCCAAACCAAGGTGGACATGCTATTCTTCTTGTGTTAATATCACATTAACATGAAAATTGATGAGAGTCCTTCTGTAGTAATTACCATGCGTTTGCTCTGACCCTGGGAATATAATGTATTAATAAATTCCTTAAAAAAACACCAAATTAGAGACCAGTGCTGTGGCATAATGAGTAAAGCCACCAACTGTAGTGCCAGCATCCCATATGGGCACCAGTTCAAGTCCTGGTTGCTCCACTCCTGATCTAGCTCCCTGATATGCACCTGGGAAAACAGTGAAAAAAAAAAAAAAAAAAGAACTGGAGACTGGAGGAAGCTCCTGGCTTTGGATCAAAACAGCTCTGTCCATTGTAGCCATTTGGGAAGTGAATCAGTGGATGGAAGATCTCATTGATTGCTTGTCTCTCTCTGTAACTCTGCCTTTTAAAATCAGGGACATGCTCAATCGGACTTGCCCCAAATGGTGGAGTTAGAAATGTGCCAGGGGAT
>JADBBT010003384.1:5000-11621 GCA_015711505.1 Sylvilagus bachmani | reverse complement strand
ATCACTAAACCTAACCCTAGCCCTAAACCTAATCGTAACCCTAACACTAACACAAACACTAGTACAAAACGTAGCCCGAACCCTAAACCTAACCCTAGCCCGAACCCTAGACCTAACGCTAACCCTAGCCGTAGCGCTAGCCCTAACCCTAACCCTATCCCGAACACTCGCCCTAGCCCTAACCCTAGCCATAACCCTAACCCTAAACCTAACCCTATCCCTAACCCTAAACCTAACCGTATCCCTAGCCCTAGCCCTAGAACTAATCCTAAAACAAACCCTAACCCTAGCCCTATCTCTAACCCTAACCCTAACCCTAAGCCTAACCGTTGCCGTAGCTCTAACCCTAACCCTAACCCTATCCCTAACCCTAAACCTAGCCCTAGACCAAGCCCTAGCTATAACCCTAACCCTAATATTAACCCTAAACTTAACCCTAGCCCTAACACTAACCCTAACCCTAGCCCTAACCCTCAAACTAACCCTAACCTAACCCTAGAGCTAGCCCTAGCCCTAAACCTAACGCTAAAGCTAATCCCAACAGCAACCCCAAACCTAACTCTACCTCCAGACCTAACACCACCCTAACCCCAACGCAAACCTCAACCCTAAGCCTAACCCTAGCCTTAGACCTAACCCTAAACCTAACACTAACCCTTAACCTATCCCTTAACCTAACCCTATTCCTAACACTATGCCAAACCCTAGCCCTAGTCCTAACCCTAATCCTAACCCTAACCTAGCTCTAGCTCTAACCCTAACCATGACACGAAACCTAACCCCAGCCCTAGCTCTAACCAAAAACCTATACCTAACCCTAGACCTAGACCTAGCCCTAGACCTAACCATAACCCTAACCCTAACACTAGCCCTAGCCTTGGTACAAAAAATAACCCTAACCCTAGCCATAGCCCTAACCCTAAACCTAACCTTAACCCTAACCCTATCCCTAACCCTAAACCTAACCCTAACTCTAACCCTAAACATATCACTAAACCTAACCCTACCCCTAACCCTAATCGTAACCCTGACCCTAACCCGAGCCCTAGCCTGAACCCTAACCCTAAACCTAACCCTAAACCTAACCCTAACCTAGCCCTAGCCCTAACACTATTCCTAAACTTAACCTTAACCCTAGCCCTAGGCCTAGCCCTAACCCTAATCCTAGCCCTAGCCCTAGCCCTAACCCTAAAAATAAAAGTAACCCTAACCCGATCCCTAACCCTAACCCTAAAACTAACCCGAACCATATCCCAAAATCTGCCCTAACCCTAACCGTAAACCTAAACCTATACCTAACGCTAGCCCTAACCCCAACCCTAATCCTAACCCTAATCCTATCCCTAAACCTAGCCCTAGCCCTAGCCCTAGCCATAAACCTAACCCTATACCTAACCCTATCCCTAACCCGAACCCTAACCCTAACCATATCCCTAGCCCTAACCCTAGAACTAATCCTAAACCAAACCCTAAACCTAGCCCTAGCTCTAACCCTAACCCTAACTAAGCCTAACCGTAGCCCTACCTCTAACCCTAACCCTAACCCTATCCCTAACCCTAGACCTAGCCCTAGACCTAGCCCTAGCCCTAACCCTAAACCTAACCTTAGCAGTAGCCCTAACCCTAACCCTAACACTAACCCTAAATCTAACCCTAGCCCTAACCCTAACCGTAACCCTAACCCTAACCCTAAACCTAACCCTAACCCTAATCCAAGCACTAGCCCAGGCCCTAGCACTAAACCTAACCATAAACCTAACACTAAACCTATTCCTAACCCTAGCCCTAGGTCTAGACCTAGTCCTAACCTTAACCCTAACCCAAGCCCTAAACCTAAACTTAAGCCTAACCCTAACTCTAACCCTAGTCCTAACCCTAACCCTAACCCTAGCCCTATCCCTAACCCGAAACCTAACATTAACCCTAAACTTAACCCTAGCCCTAACACTAACCTAACCATAGCCCTAGCCCTGAACCTAACCCTAGTACTAGCCATAGCCCTAACACTAATCCTAGTCCTAGCCCTAGCCCTAAACCTAACCCTAACCCTAGCCCTAGCCTTAGTGCCAAACCTAACCCTAACCCTAGCCCTAGCCCTAACCCTAGCCCTAGCCCTAACCCTAACCCTAACCCTAACCCTAAACCTAGACCTAAACCTGGCCCTAGCCCTAGCCTGAGCGATAACCATAAACATAACCCTAGCCCTAGCCATAGCCCTAATCCTAACCCTAAGCCTAACCCTATCCTTAACCCTAAACCTAACCCTAACCCTAACCCTAACCCTATCACTTAACCCTACCCTAGCCCTAACCCTAATCGTAACCCTAACAATATCCTGAACCCTAACCCGAACCCTAACCCTAAACCTAACCCTAAACCTAGCCCTAGCCCTAACCCTAATCCTAGCCCTAAACCTAACCCTAGCCCTAGTGCTAGCCCTAACCCTAATCCTAGACCTAGCCCTAGCCCTAACCTTAACCCTAATCCTAAACCTATCCCTAACCGTAAACCTAACACTAACCCTAACCCTATCCCTAACTCTAGCCCTAATCATAAACGTATCCCTAGCCCTAGATCTAGCCCTAATCCTAAATCAAACCCTAACCCAAGCCATAGCTCTAACCATAATCCTAACCCCAGCCCTAGCCCTGGCACCAGTGCTAACCCTAATTCTAACCCTAACCCTAACCCTAACCCTACCCTAGCCCTAGCCCTAACCCTAGCCCTAGCCCTAACCCTAACCCTAACCCTAACCCTAAACCTAGACCTAACCCTGGCCCTAGCCCTAGCCTTAGAGCTAACCATAACCATAACCCTAGCCCTAGCCCTAGCCCTAATCCTAACCCTAACCCTAACCCTATCCCTAACCCTAAACCTAACCCTAACCCTAACCCTATCACTAAATCTAACACTAGCCCTAACCCTAATCGTAACCCTAACCCTATCCTGAACCCTAACCTGAACCCTAACCCTAACCCTAGCCCTAGTCCTAACCCTAATCCTAGCCCTAAACCTAACCCTAGCCCTAGCGCTAGCCCTAAACCTAATCCTAGACCTAGCCCTAGCCCTAACCTTAACACTAACCCTAACCCTATCCCTAACTCTAGCCCTAACCCTAACCCTAACCCTATCACTAAACCTAGCCCTAACCCTAATCATAACCCTAACCCTAACCCGAACCCTAGCCCGAACCCTAACCCACACACTAACCCTAACCCTATCCCTAACTCTAGCCCTAGCCCTAACCGTAAACCTAAACCTATACCTAAACCTAGCCCTAACCCAAACCCTAATCCTAACCATAACCCTATCCCTAACACTTGCCCTAGCCACAACCCTAACCCTAACCCTAACCCTATCACTAACCCTAACCCTAATCATAACCGTATCCCTAGCCCTAGATCTAGCCCTAATCCTAAATCAAACCCTAACCCAAGCCATAGCTCTAACCATAATCCTAACCCCAGCCCTAGCCTTGGCACTAGCGCTAACCCTAACGCTATCCCTAACCCTAGCCATAGCCCAAAAGCTAACCCTCATCATAATCCTAGCCAAAGCTCTAACCCTAACCCTAACCCTAACAAGACACCTAGCCCTAACCCTATTCCTAACCCTAGCCATTGCCCTAGACCTAGCACTAGCAGTAACGCTAACCCTAGCCCTAGCCCTAGCCCTAGCCCTAACCCTAACCCAAACCCTAAACCTAGACCTAGAATTAACCCTAACCCTAACCCTAGCCCTAAACCTAAACCTAACACTAACACTAACCCTATCACTAAACCTAACCCTAGCCCTAAACCTAAAACTAACCCTAACCCTAGCCCTAGCCCTAACCCTAACACTAATCCTAAAACTAACCCTAAACCTAGACATAACCCTGGCCCTAGCCCTAGCGTTAGCACTAACCCTAACCCTATCCCTAACCCTAGCCCTAGCCCTAACCCTAACCATAACCATAACCATAACCATAATCCTAGACCTAGCCATAGCCCTAATCCTAACCCTAACCCTAACCCTATCCCTAACCCTAAACCTAACCCTAACCCTAACCGTAACCCTATCACTAAACCTAACCCTAGCCCTAACCCTAATCGTAACCCTAACCCTATCCTGAACCCTAGCCCGAACCCTAACCCTAAACCTAAACCTAAACCTAGCCCTAGCCCTAGCCCTAACCCTAATCCTAGCCCTAAACCTAACAATAGCCCTAGTGCTAGCCCAAACCCTAATCCTAGACCTAGCCCTAGCCCTAACCTTAACCCTAACCCTAAACCTATTCCTAACCGTACACCTAACACTAACCCTAACCATATTACTTAACCGAACCCTAACCCTAACTCTATCCCTAACCCTAGCCCTAGATATAACCCTAAACCTAACCCTATCTCTAGCCCTAACCCTATCCCGAAACCTAGCCCTAGCCCTAACCCTAAACCTAAACCTAACCAGAGCCCAAACTCTAAACCTAATTCTAATCCAAACCCTAGCCCTAGCTCTAACCCTAAACCTAACCATATCCCTAACCCAGCCCTAACTCTAGCCCTAGCCCTAGCCCCAACACTAACACTAACCGTAGCCCTAGCCCTAACCATAACCCTAACATTGCCCTAAACGTAACCCTAGACCTAACCCTAAACCTAATCCTAGACCTAGCCCTATCACTAACCCTAACCCTAAACCTAACCCTAGCCCTAGCCCTAGTCCTAGCCCTAGCCCTAACCCTAATCCTAACCACAACCGAACCCCAAACCTAACTCTACCTCCAAAAACAAAGCCACCTTAACCCCAACGCAAACCCCAATCCTAACACAAACCCTAACCCTAACCCCATCCCTAACCCTAAACCTAACCCTAACCCTATCACTAAACCTAACCCTAGACCTAACCCTAATAGTAACCCTAACCCTAAACCTAAACCTAGCCCTAGCCCTAACCCTAACCCTATCCCTAGCTCTAACCTTAACGCTAACCCTAAGCCTAACCGTAGCCCTAGCTCTAACCTTAACCCTATTACTAACACTAGACATACCACTAGCCCTAGCCCTAGCCCTAACCCTAACACTAACCGTAGCCCTAGCCCTAACCCTAACCCTAACATTAACCCTAAACTTAACGCTAGCCCTAACCCTAACCCTAAACCTAACCCTAATCCTAGCACTAGCCCTGGCCCTAGCACTAACCCTAGCCATAACCCTAACCCTAACCCTAGCCCTAACCCTAGCCCTAGCTCTAGCACTAGCCCTAACACTAACCCTAACCCTATCTCCAGCCCTAACCCTAACCCTAATCCTAGCCCTAGCGCTTGCCCTAGCTCTAGCCCTAGTCTAATCCTAACCCTAACCCTAGCCCTAACCCTAAACCCAACCCTAACCCTAGCCCTAGCCCTGGCCCTAGCCCTAACCCTAACACTATCACTAATCCTAGCCATAGCCCTAAACCTGACCCTAACCCTAACCCTAGCCCCAGCTCTAACCCAATCCCTAACCCTAAACCTAACCCTAACCCTAAGCCTAAAACTATCCCTAAACCTAGCCCTAGCCCTAAACCTAAACCTAACCCTAACCCTAGCCCTCGCTCTAACCCTAATCAAAACCAAACGCTAGCCCTGGCTCTAACCCAAACCCTAACCATATCCCTAACCCTAGACCTAGCTCTAGCCCTAGCCCTAGCCCTAAGCCTAACCCTAATCGTAGCACTAGCCCTAAACCTAACCCTAACATTAACCCTAAATGTAACCCTAGCCCTAACACTAACCCTAACCCTAACCCTAGCCCTAGCCCTAACACTAACCCTAACCCTAACCCTAGCCCTAACACTAATCCTAGTCCTAGCCCTAGCCCTAACCCTAACCCTAAGCCCAACAGAACCCCAAACCTAACTCTACCTCCAAACTCAAAGCCACCTTAACCCCAACGCAAACACCAATCCTTACCCTAACCCTAACCCTAACCCTAACCCTAACCCTAACCCTAACCCTAACCCTAACCCCAGCCCTACCCCTAACCCTAAACCTAACCCTAACCCTAACCCTATCCCTTAACCGAACCCTAAGCCTAACTCTATCTCTAACCTTAGCCCTGGACCTAACGCTAACCCTATCTCTAGACCTAAACCTAACCCAAACCCTAGCCCTAGCCCTAGCTCTAGCCCTAGCTCTAACCCTAGACCTAATCCTAACCCTAACCCTAGCCCTAACCCTAAACCCAACCCTAACCCTAGCCCTAGCCCTGGCCCTAGCCCTAACACTAATGCTATCACTACTCCTAGCCATAGCCCTAAACCTGACCCTAACCCTAACCCTAGCCCCAGCTCTAACCCTATCCCTAACCCTCACCCTCACCCTAACATTAAGCCTAACCATATCCCTAACCTAGCCCTAGCCCTAACCCTAAACCTAACCCTAACCCTAGCACTAGCTTCAACCCTAACCCTAATCATATCCCTAACCCTAGCCCTAGCCCTAGCCCTAACACTAACCGTAACCGTAGCCCTAGCCCTAACACTAACCCTAACATTGCTCTAAACGTAAACCTAGCCCTAACACTAACCCTAACCCTAGCCCTAGCCCTAACATTAAACCTAACCCTAACATAACCCTAGCCCTAGCCCTAGCCCTAAACC
>JADBBT010003383.1:0-11625 GCA_015711505.1 Sylvilagus bachmani | reverse complement strand
CAGGTGCTTTTCCTGGTCTCCCCATGGGGTGCAGGGCCCAAGCACCTGGGCCATCCTCCACTGCACTCCTGGGCCACAGCAGAGGGCTGGCCTGGAAGAGGGGCAACCGGGATAGAATCCGGCGCCCCGACCGGGACTAGAACCCGGTGTGCCGGCGCCGCAAGGCGGAGGATTAGCCTGTTGAGCCACGGCGCCGGCCTAGACTTATAGTCTTAACTTTTAAAACAACACTAGCCCTAAAGCTTACCCTAGACCTATAACTAACAATAACCCTAGCCCTAGCCTGAACCTAACCCTAACCCTAGCCCTAACCCTAACCCTAACCCTATCCCTAGCCTTAACCCAAACCCTAAACCTAGCTCTAGACCTAGCCCGAGTCTGAACCCTAAGCCTAAACCTAACCCTAACCCTAACCCTAGACCTAACCCTAACTGTAACCCTAGCCCGAGTCCCAGCCCTAACCCTAACCCTAACACTACACCTAGACCTAGCCCTAATCAAACCCGAGCCCTAAAGCTAACCCTAACCCTAGCCATAGTCCTAGACAAATCCCTAACCCTAAATATGACCCTAACCCTAATCCTAGACCTAGCCCTAACACTAAACCTAACCCTAAACCTAGACGTAGCCCTAGCCTTAGGCCTAACCCTAACTCTAACCCTAACCATAGCGCTAACCCTAACTTAACCCTAACCCTAACCCATTCCATAGCCCTAACCCTAAACCTAGCCATACCCCTAGCCCTAGCCCTAACCCTAACCCTAGACCTAGCCCTTGCCCTAGCCCTAACCCTAAACCTAGCACTAACCCTAACACTAACCCTAGCACTAGCCCTATCCCGATACCTATCCCTAACCCTAACCCTAGCCCTAGAACTAGCCATAACCCTAACCTTATTCCGAGCACTAGCCCTAACCCTAACGCTAACCCTAGTCCTACCGCTAACCTTAAACCTAAACCCTAGACCTAAACCTAGCCCTAGCCGTAGCCCTAACCCTAACCCTAGCCCAAGTCCTAGCCCTATCCCTAACCCTAGCACTAACCCTAAACCTAACCCTAAACCTAGCCCTAAGCCTAACACTAACCCTAAACCTAGGCCTAGCGCTAGCAATAAACTTAACCCTAGCCCTAACCCTAAACCTAACCCTATCCCTAGACATAGCCCTAGCCCTACGCCTAACGTGAACCCTAAACCTAGCCCTAGAACTAACACTAACCCTAACCCTAACACCAGCCCAGGCCTAAACCTAACCCTAGCCCTAAACCTAACCATAGCCCTAGCCCTTGCCCAAACCCTAACCCTAATCCGAGCCATAGCCCTAGCCCTAACGCTAACCCTAGCACTAGAGCTAACCTTACACATTAGCGCTAGCCCTAGCTCTAGCCCTAGCCCTAACCCTAACCCTATTCCTAGCCCTAGCCCTAGCAACAAGCCTAACGCTAACCCTAAACCTAACCCTAAACCTAACACTAACCCTAACCCTAACGCTAGCCTTAAACCTAACCCTAACCCTAGCCCTAGCCCAGATTCTAACCCTAACCCTAACGCTAACCCTAGTCCTAGGCCTAGACCTAACCATAAACCTAACCCTCGCCCTAACACTATACCTAAATCTAAACCTAAACCTAGCCCTAATCCTAACCCTAACCCTAACCCTAGCCCTAGCCCTTGCCCTAGCCGTAACCCTAAAAGTAACCCTAGCCATAGCCCAAACACTAACCCTAACCAAAGCCCTAGCCCTTGCCCTAGACCTAACCCTAACCCTAGCCCTAGCCCTAGCCCTAACCCTAACGCTAACCCTAGCCCTAGACCTTGCCCTAGACCTTGCCCTAGACCTAACCCTAACCCTAACCCTAAACCTAGCCCTAGCCTTTGCCGTAGACCTAAGCCTAGCCCTAACCCTAATGCTAGCACTAGCGCTAAAACTAGCCCTAGCCCTAAACCTAGCCCTAGCCGTAGCCCTAACCCTAAACCTAGCCCTAGCCCTAACCCTAAAAGTAACCCTATCCATAGCCCAAACACTAATCCTAACCAAAGCCCTAGCCCTTGCCCTAGACCTAACCCTAACCCTAGCCCTAGCCCTAGCCCTAACCCTAACGCTAACCCTAGCCCTAGACCTTGCCTAGACCTAACCCTAACCCTAACCCTAACCCTAAACCTAGCCCTAGCCCTTGCCCTAGACCTAAGCCTAGCCCTAACCCTAATGCTAGCACTAGCGCTAAACCTAGCCCTAGCCCTAAACCTAACCCTAGCCCTAACCCTTGCACTAACCCTAACCCTAATCAGAGCCCTAGCCAAACCCTAACACTAACACTTGCTCTAGCGCTAACCTTAAACCTAGCCTTAGCCCTAGCCCTAGCCCTAACACTAACCTAAGCCCTAACCCTAAACATAAACCTAAACCTAGCCATAGCCCTAGCATTAAGCCTAACGCCAACCCTAAACCTATCCCTAGCCGTAACCCTAGCCCTGGCCCTATACCTAACCCTAACACTAGCCCTAGCCCTAATTCTAACCCTAACCCTAACCCTAACACTAGCCCTAGCCCTAGCCCTAGACCTAACCTTCAAACTAACTGTAGCCCTAAAACTAACCCTAGTCCTTACCCAAACCCTAGCACTAACCAAAACCCTAACCCTAACCCTCGCCCTAGCTCTAGCCCTAGCCCTAACCCTAAATTTAACCCCAGTCCTAGCCCTAACTCTACCCCTAACCATAGCCCTAGCCCTAGCACTAACCCTAAACCTAACCCCAACCGTAAGCCCAACCCCAACCCCAACTCTAACCTAACCCTAAACCTTGCCCTAAATTTAACCCACACCCTAAACCTAACCCTAGCCCTAGCCCTAACCCTAACCTAACATTGCCCTAACCCTAATCCTAAAACTAAACCTAACGCTAGCCCTAGTCCAAAACCTAACCATAACTGTAACCGTAACCCTAACCGTAACCCTAACCCTAACCCTAACCCTAACCCTAACCCTAGCCCTAGCACTAGCCCTAGCCCTAGGCAAAACCCTAAACCTAACCCTATCCCTAAACCCAACCCTAGCCCTAGCCCTAGCCCTAAACATAACCCTAACCCTAGCCCTAGCCCTAGACCTTGCCCTAGACCTAACCCTAACCCTACACTAACCCTAGCCCTAGCCCTAACCCTAACCCTAAACCTAGCACTAACAGTAACCCTAGCCTTAGCCCTAACCCTAACCGTAACCCTAACCCTAGCCCTAGCCCTACCCCTAACCCTAAACCTAACCCTAGCCCTAGACCTTGCCCTAGACCTAACCCTAGCGCTAGCCCTAGCCCTACCCCTAGCCCTAACCCTAACCTAACCCTAGCTCTAACCCTAACTCTAGCCCTAGCCATAAACCTAGCCTAGCCTTAGCCATAAACCTAACCCTAATCCGAACCCTAGGGCTAACACTAACGCTAACCCTAGCGCTAGAGCTAAACTTAAACCTAGCCCTACACCTAAATCTAGCCCTAACCCTAACCCTAACCTAACCCTAGCTCTAACATAGCCCTAGACCTAGACCTAAGACTAACACTAACCCTAAACCTAGCCCTAGCCCTAAACCTAACCATAACCCTAACCCTAGCACTAGCCCTAATCCTAACCCTAACCCTAACCCTAGCTCTAGCCCTAATTCGAACCCTAACCCCAACCCTACCCCTAGTCCTAGCCTTAAACCTAACCGTAAACTTTACACTAGCCGATCACTAAACCTAATCCTATACCTAAACGTAGCCCTAGCCCTAACCCTATACCTAATGCTAGCCCTAGCCCTTGCCCTAGCCATAACCCTAATTGTAACCCTAGCCCTAGCCCAAACACTATCACTAACCCTAGCCCTAGCCCTAGCCCTAGCCCTAACCCTAACCCTACCCTAGCACTAGCCCTTGCCCTAGCCATAACCCTAACCCTAATTCTAACCCTAGCCCTAGCCCTAAACCTAACCCTAGTCATGGCCCTAACCCTAGCCCTAGCCCTAAACCTAACCGTAACTCTTACGCTAACCCTAGCCCAAGCCCTAATTATAACCCTAACCCTAACCGTAACCCTAGGCTTAGCCCTCGACCTAACCATAACCCTAACCCTAGCCCTAACCCTAGCACTAGCCCTAACCCTAACCCTAGCACTAACGCTAACCCTAACCCTAGACCTAGCCCTAGGCCTATCCCTAACACTAACTCTAATCATAGCCCTAACCCTAACCCTAACCCTAATCCTAATGCTAACCCTAGCCCAGGCCTAATCCTAACGCTAACCCTAGTCCTAGCGCTAACCCTAAACATAGTAATAGCACTAACCATAGCCCAACCTCTAAACCTAAGCCTAAACCTAGCCCTAGCACTAGCCGTAGCCCTAATAGGAGCCCTAGCCCTAACCCTAACCCTAGCCCTAAACCTAACACTAGCCCTAACCCTAGCCCTAACCCTAACCCTACACCCTAACACTAACCCTAGCACTAACCCTCACCCTAAACCTAGACCTAGCCCTAGACCTATCCCTAACACTAACTCTAATCATAGCCCTAACCCTAACCCTAACCCTAAACCTAATCCTAACCTTAGCCCTAGCCCTAACCATAACTCTAACCCTAGCACTAGCGCTAACATTAACCCTAATCCTAAACCTACATCCTAGCACTAACCCTAACGCTAACCAGCCCTAACCCTAGACTTAACCCTAACCCTAGCCCTAGCCCTAACTCTTACCCTAGCCCTAACCCTAACCCTAACCCTAACCCTAACACTAACCCTAATCCTAAACCTAACCCTAACCCTAGACCTAGACTTAGCCATAGCCCTAACCCTAATCCTAACCCTAGCCATAACCCTAACCCTAGCCCTAGCCCTAGCCCTAGCCCTAGTCCTAACCCGAACCCTAACCCTAACCCTAACCCTAGCCCTGACCCTGGCCCTATCCCTAACCGTAACCCTAACCCTACAATTAACCGTAACCAATAACACTAACCTAACCCTAGACCTAGCCCTAACCGTAAACCAAACACTAGCCGTAGCCCTAGCCCTACCCCTGACCCTAACCCTTAACCTAACCCTTACCCTAGACCCAACACTGCTCTAACCCTAACACTAACCCTAAACTTAGCACTAGCCCTTAACCTAACCCTAACCCTAAACATAAACCTAACCCCAACCTCAACCCCAGCCCCAAAGCTAACCCTAGCCCGAGGCCTAACACTAACCCTAACCCTAACTCTAGCCATAACCCTAACACTAACCCCAACCCTAGCCCTAACCCGAACTCGAACACGATCCCTAACCCTAACCCTATCCCAACCTGAACCCGAACCCTAACTCTGTTGATAAACCTAACCCGAACCCTAACCCTAACCCTAACCCAAACCCGAAACCTAACCCTAACCCTAACCCTAAACCTAATCCTACACCAAACCTTAAAAATAACCTTAGACTTCGTCATAGTCCTAACTGTTAACACAACACTGGCCCTAAAGCTAACCCTAGCCCTAACCCTAACACTAAACCTAACCCTAGCCCTAGCCCTAACCCTAGCCCCACACTAACCCTAATCCTAAACCTAACCCTAGCCCAGGACCTAACCATGAACCTAACCCGAATCCTAACTCTAAACCTAGCCCTAACACTAATCCTAACTTTAACAATAGCCCTAGCCCTAACACTAATCCAAACATTAACAATAGCCCTAGAGCTAGTCCTAGCCCTAACCCTAACCCTAACCCTAACCCTAACCCTAGTCCTAATCCTAACCCTAACCATAACCCGAACCCCAACCTGAACCCGAATCCGAACCCGAATCCTAACCCTAAACCCAACCCAACCCCAACCCCAACCCCAAACCTAACACTAGCTCTAGGCATAGCCCTAACCGTAACCCTAACCCTAGCCCTAAAACTAGCATTAACCCTAACGCTAACCCCAACCCTAGGCCTAACCCTAACCCAAACCCGAACCCGAACCCGAAGCCAAACCCGAACCCGAAGCCTAACCCTAACACGAACCCGAAAACTAACCCTAACCCTAACCCTAACCCTAGTCCTACACCTACACTTAACCATATCCTTAGAATTAGTCATGGTTCTAATGTTAACACAACACTAGCCCTAAAGCTAACCCTAACCCTAGCCCTTACACTAACCCTAACCCTAACCCTAGCCCTAACACTAACCCTAATCCTACTCCTCACCCTAGAACTAGTCCTATCCCTAACCCTAAGCCTAGCCCTAGCCCTAACCGTAAACCTAACACTAACCCTAGCCCTAACCCTAACCCTAGCCCTAACCCTAAACCCAACCCAACCCTAACCCCAACACTAACTCTACCTCTAACCCAAACCCCACGCCAACCTCAACACAAACCCTGAACTTAACACTAACACTAACCCGAACCCGAACACTAACGCTAACCCTAACCCAAACTCGAACCCGAACACGAATCTGAAGCCTAACAATAACCCTAGCCCTTACCCTAACCCTAACCCAACCCTAACCCTAGCCCTAGTCCTAGCTCGAGCCCTAACCCTAACCATAACCCTAGCCCTATCCCTAGCCCTAGCCCTAACACTAAACTTAACCCAGCACTAGACCTAGCCATAGCCCTAACAATAACCCTAACCCTAAAACTAGCACTAAACCTAGCCCTAACCCTAACTGTAAACCTAACACTAACACTAGCCTTAGCACTAACGTTAACCCTAACACTAACTCTAGCCCTATCCCTAACCCTAACCCTAACCCTAGCCCTAACCCTAACCCTAGCCCTATTCTTAGCTCTAGACATAACTCTAACCCTAACACTAGTCCTAGCCATAACCCTAACCCTAACCCTAACAATACAACTAGACCTAGCCCTAACCCTAACCCCAACCCTAAACCTAACCCCAACCCCAACCCCAACCACAAACCTAACACTAGCCCTAGCCCTAACACTAACTAAACCTAAACCCTAGCCCTAACCATAGAACTAACACTAACCCTAACGCCAAACCTAGCCCTAACACGAACCCGAACCCGAACCCTAACCCTAACCCTAACCCAACCTGAACCCGAACCCTAACTCTATTGATAAACCTAACCTGAACCCTAACCCTAACCCTAACCCAGCCCGAAACCTAACCCTAACCCTAACCCAAACCTAATCCTACAACAGAACTTAATCATAGCCTTAGACATAGTCATAGTCCTAAATGTTAACACAACACTAGCCCTAAAGTTAACCCTAGCCTAACCCTAACCCTAGCTCTAACCCAAACCCTGGCCCTAGCCCTAACACAAACCCTGTTCCTAAACCTAAGCCTAGTCCTAGCCCTAAACCTAACCCTAGCCCTAACCCTAACCCTAACCCTAAACCTAACCCTAGCCCTAAACCTAAACCTAAACCTAAACCTAACCCTAGCCCCAGCCCTAACCCTAATCCTAACCCTAACACTAGCCCTAGCCCTAGTCTTAGCCCTCGCCCTAATCCAAATACTAACCCTAACCCTAGCCCTAACCCTAACCCTAACCCTAACCCTAACCCTAAACCTAACCCTAGCCCTAACCCTAAACCTAAACCTAAACCTAACCCTAGCCCTAGCCCTAACCCTAATCCTAACCCTAACACTAGACCTAGCCCTAGTCTTAGCAATAGCCCTAATCCAAACACCAACCCTAACCCTAGCCCTAGCCCTAACCCTAACCCTAACCCTAGGCCTAACCCTAACCCTAACCCTACCCTAGCCCTAACCCTAACCCAAGCCCTAACCCTAACCCTAGCCCTATCCTTAGCCCTAGACATAACACTAACCCTAACACTAGTCCTAGCCATAACCCTAACCCTAACCCTAACCCTACAACTAGACCTAGCCCTAACCCTAACCCTAACCTAAACCCTAGCCCTAACCATAGCCCTAACACTAACCCTAACCCCAAACCTAGCCCTAACACGAACCCGAACACGATCCCTAACCCTAACCCTAACCCAACCTGAACCCGAACCCTAACTCTATTGAAAAAACTAACCTGAACCCTAATTCTAAGTCTAACCCGAACCTGAAACCTAACCCTAACCCTAAACCTAATCCTACACCAAACCTTAACCATAGCCTTAGACGTAGTCATAGTCCTAAATATTAACACAACACTAGCCCTAAAGCTAACCCTAGCCTAACCCTAAACCTAACCCTAGCCCTAACCCTAGCCCTAACCCTAACACAAACCCTATTCCTAAACCTAACCCTAGTCCTAGCCCTAAACCTAACCCTAAACCTAACCCTAGCCCAGGCCCTATCCCTAACCCTAAACCTAAGCCTAGCCCTAACCCTAAACCTAACCCTAACCCTAACCCTAACCCTAACCCTAGCCCTAGACCTAGCCCTAACACTAACCCTAACCCTAGCCCTAGCCCTAACCCTAACCCTAACCCTAGCCCTAGCCCTAACCCTAACCATAACCCTAGCCCTAACCCTAGCCCTAGACCTAGCCCTAATCCTAACACTAACCCTAACCCTAGCCCTAGCCATAGCGCATGCCCTAACCCTAGCCGTAACCGTAACCCTAGCCCTGGCCCTGGCCCTAGCATTAGCCTAACCCTAAACCTAACCCAAACCGTAAACCTACAATTAACCATAACCCTAACCCTAATCCTAACCCTAGCCCTAGCCCTAACCGTAACCCTAACCCTAGCCCTAACCCTAGGCCTAACCCTAACCTAAACCTAACCCTAACCCTAGCCCTAACCCTAACCCTTGCCCGAAACCTAACCATAGCCCTAGACCTAGCCCGAGCCCTAAACCTAATCATAACCCTAGCCCTAGTCCTAGCGCTAGCCCTAACCCTAAACCTAACGCTAACCCTAGCCCTAGCCCTAGCCTTAGCCCTAAGCCTAACCCTAACCCTATCCCTAGCCCAAACCCTCACTGTAACCCTAACACTAACCCTAGCCCTAACACTAACGCTAACCCTAACACTAACACTAGCCCTATCCCTAACCCTAACCCTAATCCTAGCCCTAACCCTAAACCTAGCCCTAATACTAACCCTAGCCCTATACCTAGCCCTAGACATAAACCTAACCCTAACACTAGTCCAAACCCTAACCCTAACCCTACATCTAGACCTAGCCCTAACCCTAACCCCAACCCTAAACCTAACCCTAACCCCAACCACAACCACAACCCTAAGACTAGCCCTAGACTTGGGCCTAACCCTAACCCTAACCCAAACCATAGCCCTAACCATAGCCCTGACACTAACCCTAACCCAAACCTAGCCCTAACCCAAACCCGAACACGATCCCTAACCCTAACCCTATCCCAACATGAACCCGAACCCTAACTCTATTGATAAACCTAACCCTAACCCGAAACCTAACCCGAACCCGAAACCTAACCCTAACCCTAAAACTAAACCTAATCCTACACCAAACATTAACCATAGCCTTAGACGCAGTCATAGTCCTAAAAGTTAACACAACAGTAGCCCTAAAGCTAACCCTAGCCTAACCCTAACCCTAACCCTAGCCCTAGACCTAGCCCTAATCCTAACCCTAACCCTAACCTAAGCCCTAACCCTAACCCTAGCCCTAACACAAACCCTATTCCTAAACCTAACCATAGTCCTAGCCCTAACCCTAACCCTAAACCTAACCCTAGCCCAGGCACTAGCCCTAACCCTAAACCTAACCCTAGCCCTAGCCCTAGCACTAACCCTAATGCTACCCTAACACAAGCCCTAGCCCTAGTCTTAGCCCTAGCCCTAATCCTAACACTAACCCTAATCCTAACCCTAACCCTAGCCCTAGCACTAACCCTACCATAACCCTAGCCCTAGCCCTAATGCTAAGTCTAACACTAACACTAGCCCTATTCCTAACCCTAACCCTAGCCCTAACCCTAGCCCTAGTCATAACCCTAACCCTACACTAGTCCTAGCCATAACCCTAACCCTACAACTAGCCCTAGACCTAGCCCTAACCCGAACCCTAAACCTAACCCAAACCCTAGCCCTAACCATAGCCCTAACACTAACCCTAACCCCAAACCTAGCCCTAACCCGAACCCGGATCCGATCCCTAACCCTAACCCAATCCCAACCTGAACCCGAACCCTAAATCTGTTGATAAACCTAACCCGAACCCTAACCCTAACCCTAACCCGAACCCGAAAACTAACCCTAACCCTAAACCTAATCCTACACCAAACCTTAACCATAGCCTTAGACGTAGTCATAGTCCTAAATGTTAACACAACAGTAGCCCTAAAGCTAACCCTAGCCTAACCCTAACCCTAAGCCTAGCCCTAAACCTAACCCTAGCCCTAGCCCTAACACAAACACTATTCCTAAACCTAACCCTAACACTAACATTAGCCCTATCCCTAACCCTAACCCTAGCCCTAACCCTAACCCTAGCCCTATCCTTAGCCCTAGACATAACCCTAACCCTAACACTAGTCCTAGCCATAACCCTAACCCTAACCCTAACCATACAACTAGCCCTAGCCCTAACCCTAACCCCAACACTAAACCTAAGCCCAACCCCAACCCCAACCACAAACCTGAGACTAGCCTTAGCCCTAACCCTAAACCTAACCCAAACCCTAGCCCTAACCATAGCCCTAACACTAACCCTAACCCCAAACCAAGCCGTAACTCGAACCCGAACCCGATCCCTAACCCTAACCCTATCCCAAACTGAACCCAAACCCTAACTCTGTTGATAAACCTAACCTGAACCATAACCCTAACCCTAACCCGAACCCGAAACCTAACCCTAACCCTAACCCTAATCCTAATCCTACACCAAACATTAACCATAGCCTTAGACGTAGTCATAGTCCTAAATGTTAACACAACACTAGCCCTAAAGCTAACCCTAGCCTAACCCTAACCCTAACCCTAACCCTAGCCCTAGCCCTAAACCAAACACTATTCCTAAACCTAAGCCTAGTCCTAGCCCTAAACCTAACCCTAAACCTAACCCTAGCCCAGGCCCTATCCCTAACCCTAAACCTAAGCCTAGCCCTAAACCTAAATCTAAACCTAAACCTAACCCTAGCCCTAGCCCTAACCCTAATCCTAACACTAACACTAGCCCTAGCCCTAGTCTTAGCCCTAGCCCTAATCCAAACACTAACCCTAACCCTAGCCCTAGCCCTAACCCTAACCATAACCCTAGCCCTAAACTAGCCCTAAACCAAGCCCTAATCCTAACACTAACCCTAACCCTAGCCCTAGCCCTAGCGCTAGCCCTAACCCTAACCCTAACCGTAACCCTAGCCCTGTCCCTGGCCCTAGCATTAGCCTAACCCTAAGCCTAACCCAAACCATAAACCTACAATTAACCAGAACCCTAACGCTAATCCTAACCCGAGCCCTAGCCCTAACCATAACCCTAACTCTAGCCCTAGCCCTAGCCCTAAACCTAACCCTAACCCTAGCCCTAACCCTAACCATAACCCTAGCCCTAAACCTAACCCTAGCCCTATCCTTAGCCCTAGACATAAACCTAACCCTAACACTAGTCCTAGCCATAACCCTAACCCTAACCCTAACAATACAACTAGACCTAGCCCTAACCCTAACCCCAACCCTAAACCTAACCCCAACCACAAACCTAAACCTAGCCCTAGCCCTAACCCTAAC
>JADBBT010003382.1:0-11630 GCA_015711505.1 Sylvilagus bachmani | reverse complement strand
TACACACAGGAGGGGTACAGGAGGGGGTCTTACACACAGAATGGGGTGCAGGGGGTGTTACACACAGGAGGGGTGGGGGGTCTTACACACAGGAGGGGTACAGGAGGGGTGTTACACAGAGAATGGGATGTGGGGGTCTTACACACAGGAGGGGTGGGGGTCTTACACACAGGAGTGGTGCAGGGGGTCTTACACACAGGAGGGGTGGGGTTCTTACACACAGGAGGGGTGGGGTTCTTACACACAGGATGGGGTGCAGGGGTCTTACACACAGGAGGGGTGGGGGTCTTACACACAGGAGGGGTGGGGGTCTTACACACAGGATGGGGTGCAGGGGTCTTACACACAGGAGGGGTGGGGGTGTTACACACAGGAGGGGTGGGGGTCTTACACACAGGATGGGGTGCAGGGGTCTTACACACAGGAGGGGTGGGGGTGTTACACACAGGAGGGGTGGGGGGTGTTACACACAGGAGGGGTGGGGGTCTTACACACAGGAGGGGTGGGGGTCTTCCACACAGGGGGGGCAGGTGTTTTGCCTGTGGCAGCAAGTGGGAGCTCAGCGGCTGGTGCCACGTGAGCCACGCTGCACACTGCATCAGGCAGTGGGGCCCTGGCTGGGGCTGTGAATGTCTGTGACCATCGTGAGTGACCCCTCAGCCCGGCCTGCAGAACCTGGGCTGGAGGGGGGCCTGGCCCTGGGGGGCGGGCACTGGGCACAGGGAGGAGCTGCCCGGGCAGGAGGCCAAGGATGCCTGGCCACTCTCTGGGCCCTGGGGACCGTGACCCGGAGCCCACCGGGGGTGACGTGGGAGGTGAGGAGGTGCGTGTGCCTGGGCTGGGCCGGGGGCCAGCTCCCCTGCTCGTGACCCCCTGGGGCCCCCGGGGGAGCCCTGGCAGCTGGAGAGCTCTGCTCTAACAAGCATCTGACTGTTTGCACAGCTCAGCCGCCGTTTAATTAGAAAAATCTGTTTTTAATTAACTTTCTCTCGGCAAACACATCGGCTGGCGTGAGGCAGGGGGAGCAGCCGTGAGGGCAGTTCAGTCCCAGGCAGGGCTCGCTCTCAGCACAGGGGGGTCTGGCACAGCCGGCGTGGCGCCAGGCCCGCCCCGCTGGGCCCCGCAAGTGACCTGGCAGCTGTGAGCGGGCACTGGGCGGCAAGGAGCGAGGCCCCTCCCCCCAGGAGCCTGAGACCCCGGGGCCCACGGCTCTGACCCAGGCTGTGTCCCTGCCCCCTTCCTGGGGACCTGGCACAGGGACCACCAGCGTGCTCGGTGGGGGCAGTTACCTCCAAGCTGAAGGCCGGCGGCTTGGGGGCTCCCCAGGGCGAGGGCCCCCGCTGGAGGTGGGAGCAGTGGTGCCTGTTGGAGGGGCGGGGGTCGACCATGTAGCCGTTCACCAAGACACTTGAGTGAATCCCAGGTCAGGCAGAGAAGTGAACCAGGACAAGGCACCCTCTGCACCCAGCTGTGGCCACCCCACTGCCCCGGGAGCCTGGCTCGGGGCTGGGGCTGGGGTTGGGGGTGAGGGTCCTGGGAGTCTGGCTGGGGGCTGAGGGTGGGGGTCCCAGGAGTCTGGCTGGGGCTGGGGGTCTCGGGAGCCTGGCTCAGGGCTGGGGCTGGGGCTGGGGGTGAGGTCCGGGAGCCTCCCTGTAGGGGCAGTGGCGGGGGCCGTGGGGGCACCAACGTGACTGCTGTGCGGGAGAACAGCTGGGGCTGGGTTCTCGGGCCTGGGAGTGATGGCGGGAACGGGAACTCCCAGGTCCCATAGTGGGGGCTGCGGGGGCCAGCACTGGACTGTCTGCCCCACAGCACCCATGTGGACACAGCCTTGAAGAGATGAGCTGGGGGCAGGCCCAGGGAGGCAGTGGGGGACACTGGGACCCCAGGACCAGGAAGAGGGCAGAGGGAGAAGGAGCCGCCTTTCATTTTGTTTATTGAGAGACAGAAGCAGAGCGAGGGAATTCCCATGCTCGGGTCACTCCACAGAGGCCTGCAGCGGCCGGGGCTGGGCCTGGTGGGAGCCAGGAGCTGGGAACCCATCCGGGTCTCCCGCGTGGGCGGCAGGGGCCCCGGTGCTTGGACCGTCAGCTGCATCGCTGGAAGCTGGACAGGTCCCCTCGGACTGCAGGGGGGCTCTGGGGTGGCTCAGGGCTCAGAGGAGGCCCCTGTGCACGGCTCAGGAGAGGCAGGATTCACACTGGAAATCAGAACGAGATCAGAGTGCGTGTTACACGTTCTGCCCCACAGGGGGCCCCGAGGGGAGTTCAGGGTGGCAAGCCGGAGGCAGAAGGGACCCTGAGGCAGCGAGGGAGTGGGGAGCCAGTAGGCGTCAGGGCCGATAGCAGCCCGACAGAGCCCCCTGGAGAGGCAAAGATGGCTCTCGAGTGGGACTGACGCGAAGCCAGGCTGGCGGCGTCTCCTGAGCCCCAGAGTCAGGCCCCAGAACCCAGCGGTCAAAGCAGAGGTCGAGGCGACGCTGAGGGAATGAAACGTTGTGGGTGCTGGCGTCGTGGGCAGTGGCTGAGCCACCAAGTGCTGGTTCGAGCCCTGGCCGCTCTGCTTCCAGTCCAGTTTCCTGCTAAGAAACATGATGGCTCAGGCCATGTGGCCACTGCCACCCACGTGGGAGCCGGGGAGGGGGGCTCCTGCCTCCTGGCTGCAGCCTGGCCCAGCCTGGGCCTTTGTGGCCACTTGGGGAGTGACACAGTGGATGGAAGACCTCTCTCTCTCTCTCTCTCTCTCTTTCTCTCCCTCCCTCCCTCCCTCCCTGCCTCCATCACTCTGCTTTTTAAATAAATAAATACATCTTTAAACATAGAGAACTGGAGTGGGAAAACAACACGTCATTCAACTGTGGTAAGTTCCAGAGGTGTCCAGTGTGGCTAATTTGAATCATGCATTTGTGCTGGTTGATTTAAAAGGTATTTTTCTTTTTTTATTTTTTTTAAGATTTATTTATTTGAAAGGCAGAATTACGGGGGTGGGGGGGTGTCTTCCATCCGATGGTTCACTCCCCAGTTGCCTGCAATGGCCAGAGCTGAGCTGATCCAAAGCCAGAAACCAGGAGCTTCCTCCGGGTCTCCCACATGGGTGCAGGGGCCCAAGGACCTGGGCCATCTTCTGCTTTCCCAGGCCACAGCAGGGCGCTGGATTGGAAGCGGAGCAGCCGGCACTGCAGGCAGCGGCTTATTGGCTACACCTCAGCCCAGCCCGACAGAACAGCAGACAGAACACACTCTTCCCTGCCATGTGTGGGAGGCACCCGTGTGGCCGTGCACCCAGCCCACAGAGCCCCTCCCAGTCCCCGGAACCCCGGGCCGGGCCGCCTGGGCCAGGGCTCCCCTGAAGCAGCAGCGCCTCCTCCTGCGCCCTGGGCCACCTCTGAGCCAGGCCTGGGCCCTGCACCCCCCCTCCTACCGCTGCTCCCTGGTGGCCTCAGGCCCGGGTGGGGAAGGGGGCGGGGACCACGGCTCAGCTTCTTGGGTGCCCCCTGAGGTCAGGCCTGGCAGGGGCTCCCAGGGCCCAGCAGGCTGTGCCCACCCTGTCTTCCACAGGCCTGCAGGGGTTAGCAGCTCCTTGGCCATGTCGCCCTCCGCAGGCGGCTGGCTTCGTGCTCCGGCGTGGGGTCCAGGGCCATGGTTGTCCACCCCCCAACCCCCGCTGTCCACGCTCATCTCCAGCCCGGGAGGCCTGCAAGGAGCTTCCTGGAGTGACCCAGCCCTCCCTGGCCCTTTCTGCCTGACTCAGAGCTCATGGCAAGGAGCCAGGCCTGGGCAGCCAGGGTCCCGTCCTGGCTCTGCTCACGCCCAAGTGCTCAGTTTACCCAACCTGCAAGATAAGGGTTTGGGTCCCTGGAAGAGCTCTGAGGACTCCTCTGTCCCTGGTGCACCTGCTCGTTCCTGCCCCGGGGCCCGGCCCTCCCACCATGTGAGGGTGGCCAGAGTGGAGCCCCCACATCCTGGGCCCATTCCCCACCCCACTGCATGCTCACCTGGAGCCGCCGCCTCTCCTCGCCTCTGCCGCCCTGGTGCCTGCTGGGTGCTCTGTCTCCTGCCGCCTGGGCGCCTCCTGCTGGGACTGTGACGCCCGGGCGCTGCTCAGTGCGTCCTCCGCCTGTCGCCGGCCTGGAGCCAGGGGGTCCTGTGAGCCTGTAAGGCCCCTACACCTGC
This sequence comes from Sylvilagus bachmani, assembly GCA_015711505.1. Lineage (NCBI taxonomy): Eukaryota > Metazoa > Chordata > Mammalia > Lagomorpha > Leporidae > Sylvilagus > Sylvilagus bachmani. Next base: position 7,458 of record JADBBT010003382.1, on the reverse strand, counting down.
CCCCCAAGTGACAGGTGGCATATGGAGGCCGGGAGTGGCGGCTGCATCCCCAACTGCAGGGGCCCAGCTCCCTCTGTCTGCCTGCAAGCGTGGCTCTCCTGCGCTGTGGGCGGCCCTCTCCTGGGGGCGGGGAGCAGACCCCAGCCTGTGCTGGGGTGGGGAGAGGGACTGGGGCCTCCGAGAAACAGGCAGCGTCCTGGAGAGGGCGGCATGTGGCTCTCCAGGGAGGAGGTTCTGGAGGCACAGGCCAGGCCAGGGCCCCAGCAGGGGCCGTGAGGTCTGTGGTCTCCATGACCCCAGTGGGGAGAGGCCGCGTTCACAGCTAGCACGAGCCTGTCCCGGAGCTGATTGAGGCCCTCACCCCGGGGGCGTGCGGCAGGGGGAGCTGGCGGGGTCCCCGGGGTGCAGGCGGCAGGGGCGGACAGCTCACCTTCCTTGGCCTCAGCCAGGGCCTGCTGCAGCTGCCGCAGGCGGCTTTGTGTTTCTTTCAGCTGGCCGGTCAGGCTGGCCAGCTGGACACGGGCGTCGTCCTGGGCACAAGGAGGACTGTGGTCAGCAGGGGAAGCCCAGAGGGTCGGGGCAGTGGTCTCAGTCTGACTGCAGGCTATGCAGGTGGGCTGTGGGCAGGCTGGGCTGAGTGTGGGCGGGGCCTCAGGCCTCCAGGATGTGGAGTGAGGGGCTGGTGGGGGAGGGGGGGCCGGGGGCCGGGGTCACCTGCAGGGGCTGCCCCCTGGGGCTGGCACTGGTGGAGAGCAGGTCCGAAGGCACAGGAATCCATGGAGGACCCCTGGCTGGGCTCAGTGACGACCCGCCTGTCTTGCCCTGGGCTCTGCCCCTAAGCCCACTTAGCAGGTGAGCAGGGAGGGGATGGCCCCTGGGGGCCCTGGGGAGTGGCTGCTGTGGAGCTTGGGGACACTCCAAGGGTGACCCACTGGGTCAGAGGGCCTTGCTCCAAGGCTTATCGTCCGGCAAGGTGGGTAGCCCCTAGCCGCGGGCAGCACTGTGGGGCCACTGGTGCTTACCTCGACGGGCAAGGACAGTCTGTGGATACTGACCTGGGATGGACGGACCGGCGGACAGCAGCCCGCGGAGTGGGTGCCTCCCTCCCTGCCTCCTGGCGGTCTGGATCTTGACCTTACCCGCTCCCGCCGGGCGTCCACCAGCTTCTGCACGAAGCCCCCCAGGGCGGCCTCCACGCAGTTCAGGTCTGCGACCCAGGGGCCGCTGTCTCCAGGCTGCGGCTCAGGCCACCTGGGGCCAGCCTGCGGGCTGCAGGCATCTGGAGGGGGTCGTGGGGACTGGGTGGGGCCGTAGGGTGCCCTTCCCGTTCTCTTGCTGCCCCTGCCCCTCGCCCCGGGCCCTGGTGCAGCCCCCACGCTACGTGGATCCTGCAGGGAAGCTGTGGTGGGGACACTGACCTCTCGCGGGGGAGGCGGCCGGGCTCTGTCCCCGCGGCCCCAGGCTGCCACGGAGCCGAGTGCGCAGGGCCTCCGCGACCTGCCGGGCAGCCTCGGCCTGGGCCAGCTCCTGCTCCGGGCTGTGGACCCTGTGGCAGGCTCCATCCAGGTGAGCCCCAAGGCCCTCGGCCGGGCTGCTGGCCAGCTGCAGCCTCCGGGTGGCGCCCTGGAGCTCGGCCCTCAGGCCCCGCTCCGCCTGCTGGCTCTGCTGCAGCCGCTTCTCCAGCTGCCGTGCCCGGGCCTCCCCAGCCGCCTCCACCTCTGCCAGGCGGCGCCGCAGCCCCAGGACCTGAAGCAGGAGGTGCAGGGGTCTCAGCTGGACGGCCAGGAAGCAGCCGGGCCCCCGAGGAGGCCATACCTCTCGCGGCGAGAGGGCACCTGGGCAGGGGCTCCTACATGACCTGACTGCCCTCAGCGTGGGCACCTGGAGGCTCCACCCACACGACCGCCCTCCAGGATCCAGGAGTGTGGGGTGCAGGGCGTGGCTGCCCCTCTCCTGCCCCAGGGGGCTGCTCCCACAGGAGAAGAGCCCTGTGGGCATGGGGGGCTCTACGTTGAGTCCGAGCTAGGGGAGGGCAGGCTGAGGCTGCCGGGGCTTGGGGGGCTCTTTCAAGTGTTCTGGGCCCCAGGCACCCCCAGCTGCATGCAGTGCCCCCTGTCAGCACCCAGACCCTATGGGCTGGGCCGGGCTGGAGCGGGGACCTCAGTGCTGTGAGCAGTGCGGGTGACGGGCGTGAGCCCGAGCTCCTGAGCTCTAGGAGCTGCCATCCTGTCCAGAACCCCTTCCCTGCCTGGTGGAAGCCCCGCCCCTTCCTGACCTGAGAACCCTGGGATTTATCCCCTCAGTGTTCCTGAGCCTGGCTGCGCAGGGCGCCTTAGGACATGGATAGGCAGACCACAGGTATGTGTGGAGACAGTGAGCAGACGGCACCCTGGGCCGCCCTCGCCTGCCCGCGGCAGGCTCACGGTGGCCCCTCGGCCCGGCAGCCCCCTACCTCCATGCAGGTGCCCTCGCGGGCAGCCCGGGCCTCGACCACCTGCCCTTACAGCTCTAGCACCTCCTGCCGGCTATGCTGCCAGCGCCCGGGCCTGCAGCTGGCTCACCTCCTGGCTCTTCCTCTGGTTCTCGGCCTCCAGGGTCCTCACCTGGTGTGTGGGGACGCTGTGATGAGACAGCGAGCCAGGCGCCTCCCCAACTCCTGCCTCTGCTCCCCGAGGGAGTCTCAGGCTGAGTGCTCCTGGCTGTGGCCTGTGTCACCCCACGTGACCCCGCTGCCCTGTCCCTCACCAGCACCTCCTCCCCGGGGCAGGGCACTCAGGGTGGAGCTGGGCCTGGTGCTCTGCCTCGGGGCCTGGTGCTCTGCCGCGGGGCCTGAGCCAGTTTCTGGCTCTCACTGGCAGGCGACTGTGGCTACACAGCCAGCACTGCCCCCTGGGAAGGGAAGCGTCGGGATGGTCCCTATGGAGCCTTGAGGCGAGAGAGCCCCTGTAGGGCTGGTGTGCGGGGGCTGCCCGGTAGGGGCCTGCTCTTAACCTGCCGGGGGGGCTGGTGGCATCTGAAGAAGTTAGCTGGTCACTAGCGGTGTCAGGGGTCAGCGGGGTCACTGGGGGTTCTGAGGGGCAACAAGATGGCTGCAGTTTCCTGGACATGGCTGCCCAGGCAAGGGCTCAACCCTGGCCCTGGAAGTCTTGCTCTGGGTGGAAGGTGAGCCTGGACCCATTGCTCAGCCAGGGACCTGGGCGATGGCATCTGCCCCTGCCTTGGGGGCAGCTGGTGCTCCAGCGGCAGCCCAGGACCCAGCCCAAGCCGCCTGCGTGGTGCCGCCGGAGGCCCCAGAGCCCTGGCTACATCCTGGCTGAGGTGTGGAGCCTGGGCTTTGCCCCACTGCGAGTGCTGTCATCTGCCGCTCTCACGTTCTTTCCGGAACCTGCCTGGCCTGGGGCCTGGGTCTGCGCAGGGCGTGGCCCTGGGAGCATGGGGGATGGGTCCCTGCAGCTGGGGGCCGTCTCCGCAGGCCGAGGGCCCTCACCTGTGTGCGGTACTCCTGGAGCTCCCGCCGGGCGTCCGCCTGAGCCCCCTCCTGCTGCCGCAGCCGGGCCCACAGCGTGGCCGCCTCCTGCCGAGCCGCCGCTGCGGCCTCCCGCAGGACCAGCAGCTTCTGCGCCTTCTCGTCCTTGCACCGCTTAAAGCTGAGGGGAGCCCAGGCTGGGGCGGCGGCCAGGGCCAGCCCCCGCCATGGCCTCTGCCCCGCCCCTCCTAAGACACTAGTCGCAGCCCAGGCCCCACACACTGTCCCCCAGTCCAGCCCCTGCGGGCTCCCTGTCACCCGCCGGGACAGGCGGCCACTCTGCAGCACCTCTCTGGCCTCTCTCCTGCCCGTCCCGCCCACTCCCCAGCCCTCTTACACGGCCTGTGTGGCCTGGCTTCCTGCTGGACAGGAACAGGAGCGCAGGTCCGGTCTGTCTGCGTCCCAGCCCTCCCCTGCCCAGGCTGACCCTCACGGACCTCTCACTGGGCGGCCAGAGGTCTGCTTGGGTCAGCCTTGCCCTCTGTCTGGCGCAACCCAGTGGGACACCCAGGCCTGCCGGCCTAGTCCAGGCGGGCAGCCAGGCCACGGGGCTGTGTGGCCGCACCTGGCCCCTTCCCGCACGGCCCTGCGAAGGGCGGCCCGCAGCTTGGCGTTGGAGACCTGCAGCACGTCCCGCTCGCAGGCCCCGGCGTCCAGCACCCGGCGCAGCTCCTCACAGCTCTGCTCCCGGCTCCGCAGCTCCTGGCGCAGCTCGGCCAGCGATTCCTGGGCCACACCCAGCCGCGCCCGCAGCCCCTCGGCCTGCCGGAGGGAGGAGTGAGCAGTGTCGGGGCCGGGGGCACAGGGCTGCGCCCCAGGGACAGTGCAGGCCACGCCTGACCTCCCCTTGCTCTGGTGGGCACCGGACAGAGGCTTCGCGTGTTCCCATGGTGCTGGTCTCTGCCCCCGCTGCCGAGCCCGCATGTGGTTCACGGCGCCTGGGGGCAGAGGGCTGGGCCCAGAGTCCAGGCAGCCGCCCTGAGCCTGGCCCTGCCCTGCACTGTCCCCAGACTCTGGGATATGGCCTTGCTCGTCTGTCTGTGCCGTGTCCATCCATGCCCCGAAGCTGCCCTCAGTGCCCCTGGCCGCTGCCTGTGCTGCTAGGGACAGCAGTCAGCACCCCAGGGGGGCTCGGGGAGGTGGTGGGGTGGGGCTGCCCCTGCAGCTGCTGGGCAAGGGGGCTGGGGGCAGTGGGGACAGGGACCGGGGTGGGGTGCTCTGTGAGCTGACCGCAGGACAGCAGGAGGCCATGTGTGAGTCCTGCTCCCCCCAGGCCGGCCGCCTGCCCCCTGCCCCCATCCCCGCCCCCGGCATGGGCTCCCAGTGCCGGCACTTCCAGGCCCCTGGGTCCCAGAGAGCCCACCGGTGGGGGTGCTGGCGGGACTCTGGGCCAGGGCCCCGCTCTCCTGCCTCCCCAGCAGAGTGCTGGCCCTGCCGGGCCCCGGGGGAGGAGGCAGCAGGGGAGCCGCGGGGACGCAGCCACGTCAGGCCTCTGGCTGGCCAAAGCAAACCCCTCCGAGCTGGCTGTGTTCCCGGGACGCTGTCCAGGGCCCCGGCCGGCCTGGCTCCAGGGTCTGCCCGCTGTTATTGTTGTTCTGTTTTTGGGAAGGGCCTGAGCCTCCCCTCGGCTCCCCTCCCACCCCCCACATATGGGAGCCACGGCATGCAGAGCATTTTCCGCTGAGCTCAGCAGAAACCCGCCCGGAAGGTCAAGGCCAGGGAAAGGGCCCATCCATCATGGAAGGGGGTGGGGGTGCGGGCACGGGGGGCGGGGTGGGAGCTGTGTTCTCTCCCAGGCCGGGAGGGGAGTGCGGGCATGGGGAGGCCCCTGCCCCATGAGGACAGCCCTGCCTCTTACAGGAATTTTACAGCCAAATTGCTTAATGTGATTATAATAATTATTTCTTTACTAGAAGTTGTATAAACAGCCTCTTTTGAAATCTCCTGCCGGGAGGCGGCAGCCCAGGGAGAGCAGGGGAGGGACTGTGCAGGGCCTGGCCTGGGTGTGCGTGCCTCTGCTCACACATGCGTGTGCACGTGTGTGGCATGCACCAGGCATGCGTGTGTGTACACAGTGTGCCTGCGAGTGGTAAGCATCTTCAGCACACTCGCACGTGCGCCTGGTATGCATAGTCACGCTCGCACGTGTGTGGCATGCACCAGGCATGCGTGTGAGTGACATGTGTGTAGTGCCAGTGTCCATGGTGTTTAAACACGAGTGTGTGTGCGCCTGGGTGGGCTTACCACTCTGGTGTGGTCTCAAGTGCACGGGCTGTGTGTAGACAGTGCCCCACGTGTGTGCATGGGTGTGTGTGCACGCGTGTGTGGACCTCAGGCAGGGCTGCGAGGATCGGCAAGCTCCTGCAGTCTAAAGGCTGTGAAATGCCACGGTTTCCATGGCGATGCCGGCCGCCTGGCGCCGGGGAGGGCGCTGCCGCTGGCTTCTCTGCGAGGGTCCGTCCTGCCCCCATCCCTCTCCGCAGCCTCTGGGGGCCCCCCTCTCCCTTCTGGGGGCCGCCTCTCTGAGCAGCCGCACTGCCCGGGGGGACCTGGGCTTTCTTCCCCCCCCCGCCCCCCGTGTTGCCCGGGCCTGGCTTTGAGCTGTGAAAGGAGGCCTTTCTCTCCGCGGCCAACGTAAACAGCCACACGCTAAATCACGCGCCCTTCCGCTCTCGCGCTCCGGGCCGGCCCCTGGGGGTGCTTGGGGGGGCCGAGCCCCTCTCCCCGCTCCGGCCTGGTGCGCGCCGGCCGCTCGCTCCAGCGCCAGGCCAGCTGCCGGCCTTGGCACACAGCCCAGGAGCCGCGGGGCCGCCTTGTCCCCGTGGGCCCCACCTGGGCCCCGCTGCCCGCTTCCTGGAGCCCACGCCACACAGGCGTCCCAGGCCCTGAAAGGTCTCTCGGAAACCCCTCGGAGCCAAGCGCAGCCTGGCCCGGCCTGAGGCTGCCCCCGCCCCTGGGTCAGGAGGATTCCAGGGCTTCCGTGTCCCACCCGTGCTGCTGTGAAGACCTCGCTGCCCCCCCCCCCCACTCCTCTGCCCAGGCGCCCTGGCAGGAGGCGGTCGTGCTTCTGTGCCGCGTGGACGGTCCCCCCCAGCTGAGTGGGCAGCCTCCCCGCCCGGCCATGGACACACCGCCTCTCAGGAAGGCCTGGGGGTGCCTGCTGGGGGTGGGGAGGCCTCTCAGAGCCCAAGGGGACTGCTCTGGGTGAACCCGGGCGTCCTGGCCGGGCGGCTCGGGCCAGTACTCTGTGTGCTGTCTCCACCAGCACAGCCTGCCCTTGACCTGGCCACTGGCAGGCAGCTGTGCTGGGACCTGGGGAGCCCCGGCCGGGAGCCCACATGCAGCCCACGGCCAAGTTCATGGCTGCGGGTTCAGACACGACACCTCCTTCCTCTACTCAAAGCCTCAGCATTGGTGCTGCCGAGGTGGGGGCCGGGCCAGTGGGTGTTCCTATCAGGTGACAGCTGGTGTGGGGGGCGCAGCTGTCCCCGGCCCTGGTTCCACTCACCTCTCTGCTCAGATCGCTTCGCTCCGCGGCCTCTCTGTGGTGGGCAGAGACGGCATCCTCCAGGTGGGCCTGCACGGCCCTCAGTTCCCGCGTCGCGCGGCTGGCAGCGGCCTGGGAAGCAGTGAACCCGGGGTGACCGGCACAGCCCCACGCGGTCCTGGGGCCCAGCCTGCAGCCTGGTCAGCCTGTTGGCCCCAGCCACGTCACCCGTGCCGGGGATGGGGGGGTGGAGGGTGAGGGAGGGGCTTGGGGCTCTGAGCCCTAGGACCCCAGACAGGGTCCAGTTGTGGACTTACACACCCACCCCTCTCCTGCCTGCCATCTCTGCTGGTGGTCAGGGAGCAGCCTGGCCTCTTGGATCGTGAGGAGAGGAATTGACTGGCCCTCAGGAGCCCCCAGCTGGCTTGCCAGGCACAGGAGAGGC
>JADBBT010003381.1:0-11633 GCA_015711505.1 Sylvilagus bachmani | reverse complement strand
AAAATAATTTTCTGGTACCCTCTGAGATTGAAATTTCTGGAAAATAAAAATGTTTCCTGGGGCTGGCAATGTGGCATAATGGATTAAGTCTCTGCCTTTCATTCTGGCATTCCATAATGCTACTGGAAAAAGCAACAGACAGACCAAGAGCTTGCGTTCCTGCACTCAGTGGGGAGACTGGGACGAAGTCCCTGGCTTGTGGCTATAGCCAGGCCCCACTTGGGTCACTGCATCCATTTGGGGAGTGAGACAACAGATGGAAGACCTCTATCTCCTTGTCTCTCCCTCTCTTTTTTTCAGTAACTCTGCCTTTCAAATAAATAAATCTTTTTTTAAAAAAATAACTTGACCTGTTGTCCTTCACATTATAGGTTAATATAAGGCAACCAAACAATATTTGTTGAACATAGTCAAAACTTGATCATCTTCTAAACAACAGCCTCAATATGACTTTTAAAAAACTCTATTTGCTGCAAATAGTGTTCTCAAGAAAAAACAATCCACAAAAGGAGAGAAAATATTTGCATATCAAATATCTGATAAGATATTGGTGTTCAGAGTTTATAAACACAGCTTAATGAGTAAAAAGACAAATAACTCAATTTAAAAAGGGGCAAAAGATTTGAATACTTTCTTGAAAGAAGATATATACAAATGGCCAGTAAAAGTATAAACATGTTGGACATTATTAGCCATCAGAAAAATGCAAATCAATATCAAATGAGTGGCCAATGCCATGGCTCACTTGGTTAATCCTCCGCCTACAGCGTTAGCATCCTGTTTGGGCGCTGGATCTAGTCCCGGCTGCTCCTCTTCCTGTCCAGCTCTCTGCTGTGGCTTGGGAGGGCAGTGGAGGATGGCCCAGGTGCTTGAGCCCCTGAACCTGCATGGGAGACCAGGAAGAAGCACCTGGCTCTTTGCTTCGGATCGGCGCAGCGCCATCAATAGTTGCCATTTGGGATGTGAACCAACGGAAGGAAGACCTTTCTCTCTGTCTCTCTCTCTCACTGTCTGTAACTCTACCTGTCAAAAAAATATATCAAATGAGATAGTACTTCATACCCACTAGGAGAGCTTAAATGAAAAAGACAGATAATAAAAAAGGTTGATGAGGATGTAGAGTTTAGAATCTTCACACATTGCTGGTGGGGAAGTAAAACACTGCAGATGCGTCACAAAAGTTTAACAAATCCCTACATACTGAAAGATAGATGTCTTATTTGACCTTGCAGTCCCATTACTAGGAACAATGAAGACAAATGCCCTCAGAAAAGTTTTTCATAAATATTCATAAACATCTTATTCATATAATTGAAAACATTATCAAAATTCCCAGAATTGTAATCAACACCAATGTTTATTAACTAATAAATGAATAAATAAAATATAGTATGCCCACACAATGGAATATTATTAAACTCTAAAAAGAATGAAAATTGATATGTGCATAAATCTTGAAAATATTACTGTAAGTGAAATCAATTAGTTCTAAAACACCACTTATTGTGTGATTCCATTTAATGAATGTCCAGAATAGATAAATCTATGCCTACAGAAAGTATAGATGAATGCTAGTGATAGGAGTGGGGTGATGCAAGGGAAAAAGAAGTATCTGCTAATGGGTGCTGGTTTTTCAGTTCAGGATGATAACAATGTTATAAGCTTAGATGACAGTGGTGGTTGTACAAACTATAAATATACTATTGTCATTGAGTTGTACATTTCAAGTCGGTAATTTTTATAGAATGTTATACCACAGTAAAAATGTTTCTCAATAAAAAAATTTATTAAGTAGTTATCAACTACTGATGATATTAGTTGATATTTGTGGAACTTCTGTGAGTTCTAAAACAGATGCTTGTGCTTTTGGATATGAGTTGTTAATCCTTTTTTTTTTTACTTTCTAAAATTCAAATTTACTTTCTAAAGTTCAAATTGTGATCAGAGGGCAAAAGCCTATGTAAGTATACACTTATATGCACTTCTTTATGTGTACACTACATTTCAATAAAATGTTTTTAACAACATTAATTTATTTATTCAACAACCACTTGATGAATACTCACTGTTTGCCAAACATTAAGTTTAGAAAATAAGCAAAAACATGATCAAACACATTTCCTGAAAGATTTGGCAGAGAAAGGAAGACATAAATACAATACAGGTTGGAAGATGGTAAATGCCATATGATAGATCATCATGTGAATGTGAAGGCTCAGCTTGGTCTAAAAGCAGGGAAGGAAAATTCAGGGGAAGACATTAATACTAAGCAGAAATGTACATGACAGTTAGTGTTTAAACCTATAGAAACGGTGTGGATGGAGTCCGGGGAGTGCATTAGTTACCTCTGCTTTGCTTTATTTTGCAGTGTTAATCATACATTGGTGTCCAAAAAATTTGATGGAATGAGCCTTTTCCTTATGTGAGACAAATGTCTGTTTTGCCAAGCTGTTGCAAAATCCTCCTATCTCTTTTTCTAATTCTAGTAAATTAACTGTGACAACTTACTTGTAATCTAAAAAAGAGTTGATCTACATATCAGATGAAAGGAAATCAAACAGATAAATGAAAGTGAAAAATCAGATCCAAAGAGAAAGAATGAAATTTTGAGAAGGCAATATTCATACTCAATACTGCCTTGGCATTTCTATTCAGTAGCTCTTTTCAACAATATAGTTAGCTTCTGTGGCCTCATAAAAGGATAAAATTGATTTGGTCATATTTATTTTTAAGGTTTCCCTGACAATCAAATACAACAAATTGTTTTCTAAACAATTTTTGGCAGACAGAGCCTTACTGATCAAATCTCTCAAAGTCTTAAATAATGGTCACATTTCACACAGAAGAAGCCTCTAAGGCTATTTGGCACATTTCAAAAGATTGTTCTATTGAAAAGTTCAATATTTAGAAGTAATGCTATCTACACTGCCTTCTTTCAAGGAACTACAGTCTTGCCTCTCATTTACCCAGCGGGACAGAATTGGGGAAATAGTACCTCCATTCAGAGGCACATTCAAGCTAATTGACTTCCTTCATATCATGCAATTTGTCACAGACCCATTCTTAGAATTCAGTATCCTACCTTAACGTCCAGTGGGTTTTCCTTCAGACACTGGCGACCATGTGTGGCACATTTATATACAGAAAAATCGTGAGAATAGAATCACAGGACGTCTAAGGACTTGGGACACGTTTGCCTTTCCTGCTGTGTGTCTGTGTGTCCTTCTGTCTTCTAGACTTAAGATTTCCCAGGGAACCTCTAATTCACTTCACTCTACTCCAGATATGAAGCATGGCTTCTTTGTATGTCTGTGTGTGTCTGCTTTTTTGCTGTGTGGTAAGGGAAATAATACTTTCTAAACAGAGCTTTGCTTTTGTCAAAGGGAAACTGAGCCTTCCTGAGTGGACTTCACCATCACATTGTTATGAGTTTCTGTCCATAAGAGAGAGGAAGTCACTATCATTCTAAATTCTCTAGTTTTGAAATACAAAAAAAATTTGTTCTACAAAATGATGGGGCTATCGACTTACCAAATATAAACCTGGAATTGCACAGTTATAACAAGTACTACATTGCTGAGATCATCAAAAGACATCATCTTTATCCTACCCAACTGACAAATGCTGGAAAATTCGAAGATCCTTAGTAAGTCATGATTCTAGAACAGGAACCTACAAATGCCTATGTTTTTTTATTCTCTACCTTTTCTTTTTTACCTATTTTTAAAATTTGACTTGTTTTGTGCTTTCCTTTTTTTAAGATTTATTTATTTACTTGAAAGGTGGAGTTACACAGAAGTAGAGGCAGAGGCAGAGGCAGAAAGAGCGGTCTTTCATCTGCAGATTGACTCCCCAGATGGACTTGACTTCTGAAGCTGTGCCAGTCCAAAGCCAGGAGCAAGGAGCTTCTTCCGGATCTCCCATGAGGATCCAGGGGCCCAAGGACCTAGGCTAACTTTCACTGATTTCCCAGGCTCACTAGTAAGGAGCTGGATCAGAAGTGGAGCAGATGGGACTTGAACAAGCACCTTCACTGGGTGCCGGTGCTGCAGGCAGTGGCTCCACCTGTTACACCGCAGTGCTGGCTCCTCTACCTTTTCTTATGACAAATATTGCTTATAGTCTAGGAAGTACATAAATGATATTTTATATTTCTTTTTGTAAGATTTATTTTATTTGTTTGAAAGAGTTACAGAGAGGTAGAGACAGAGAGAGAGTTACAGAGCGAGGTAGAGACACAGAGAGAGAGGCCTTCTATCCACTGGTTCACTCCCCAGAGGGCTGCAACCCATCCGAAGCCAGGAGTCAGGAGCTTCCTCCAGGTCTCCCATGTGAGTTCAGGGGTGCAAGGACTTGGGCCATCCTCCACCATTATCACAGGCCATAGCAGAGAGCTGGATTGGAAGAGGAGCAGCCGGGACTAGAACCGGCACCCATATGGGATGCTGGTGCTTCAGGCCAGGGCTTTAACCTGCTACGCCACAGCGCCAGCCCCTGTTATGTTTCTACCTATTACTTTTGACACAGTGTAAAAGGCATTCCATTTTATAGACTATTTTGTATGATTCATATTGATTAACATTTTGGCAGTATGTTTTGTTTTGTGCCATCATATATAATGTATTTTGTTATTGCATGGTGTGATGGCTCTTTTGGACTGTCAGCTTAACTGAATTGAAGCATGCTTAGAGTAAGATTGTGGTTTCTGGGTGTGTCTTAGAGGGGGATACCAGAAAAGATAGGCAAGAGAGTTGGTGAGGAAGACTCACCTTCAGGGTGGAAAGGCATCAATCAATTCGCTGAAGGCCCAAATGGAAAACATAAAGGCAGAAGTAAGGGTAGTTGTGGTTTTTCTCTGGCTCTATCATTTCTGGAGCAGCAGGTATTTCTCTTGTCCTTGAACATCAAAATGCCAGGCTCTTTAGCCTTTGGACTCTTTGACTTACACCACTGGTTCCTCAGGAACTCGTGGGCCTTTGACTTTGGACTGGAGACTATACTGCTGACTTTCCTGGTTCTGAGGCATCTAGACTTGGACAGAGCCATGTTGCTGGCTTTTCTGGTTCTCTGGCTTGGAGACACTGTCTCCTAGGATCTCTCAGCCTTAGTGATCACATGATCCAATTCCAATAACAATTGCCTCTCGCATATAGTCCTTGCTCTGTCTCTCTGAAGAAATCTGACTAATACATGTGGTCTGATATTTTTATGCCTACATATATTTCTATTCTTGATCTTTGGACTCAAGTGTATTATTTTTGTTAAATAGGACAATGATTTTTATTTTATGTTTAGTTCTAATAGAATGTCATTTGTAATTTTAGGGTATATACCTAGATTTTGTAAAAAAATTTTAGATTATACATCTAGTACTTCTTTACCTTTTTCCAAATTATATTTATTTATTAATTTCCATTTTATTTGAAAGGCAGAGAGAGAGAAGACAGGCAAAATTCTCCCCTTCACTGGTTTATTCCCCAGATGTCCACGATAGCTAGGGTGAGATCAGGAAGAAGTCATGAACCCAGACTCAATCTGAGCCTTCAGCATGGGTGGCAGAGAATCAAGTTCTTGAGGCATCACCTGCTACTTCCCTCCCACAGCATATGTTGACAGGAAGCTGGAATAAAAGCCAGATCCAGAACTCAAGTCAGGCACTCTGATGTGAGATGCAGATGTCCCAAACAGTGTCTTAACTGCAATACAAATGCCAGCTCCTACCTAGTACTTCATAACAAAACAGTAGTTTCTGATATTCTCTAATAGATATGAGGACATAAGTATATTCCTCACAATCTGTCATTCTATTCCTGGACTTCTATTTCCACATTTTCAAATTTTGCATTAATTATTATCTGTATTTAGATTATTTTTGCATTTAAATGATATGAGTCCTTTTATTTCATCACTTACCCAATGATTTTTGAAATTTTAATTTATTGCTGAGTTATTTGCATTTTTAAAAAGATTTATTTATGGTGCCCAGCACTGTGGCATAGCTGGTAAAGTCACCACCTGCAGTGCCTGCATCCCATATGGGCACTGGTTTCAGTCCCGGCTGCTCCACTTTCTATCCAGCTCTCTGCTATAGCCTGAGAAAGTAGTAGAAAATGGCCCATGTCCTTGGGCCCCTGCATCCACATTGGAGACCTAGAAGAAGCTCCTGGCTCCTGGCTTTGGATCAGCGCAGCTCTGGCCATTGTGGCCCTCTGGGGAGTGAACTAGCAGATGGAAGACTGTTGCGGTGGATTCGTTCTGAGAGAAGGAGCGTGGTGAGGACAAGAAGTGTGGAGTCACCATACAGTCCCTGGGAGTCAGGTGAAAGTGGGCCAGAGGCAAGCAGCCTGCAGACTCGTTTATTTCAGTTGGTACAGAGGCTTAAATAGCCAAGGCAGCCAATCCGGTCAAGGGGCAGTTTATGCTCTAACCAATCACAGCCTGTTGCCAGGCAGGCTCCGTTGCCAGGTGGGTTCCAAGCCATTCCTGAGTAACTAACACTTGCTTGCCAGCAGCCATCTTGGCATGGCCTTCTCATTCCACCACATTAGACCCCTGTCTCTATCTTTGCCTCTGCCTCTGCCTCTCTGTAACTCTGCCTTATTTACTCAAAAGGCAGAGTGAAAGAGAGGGAGAAACGTGGAGACAGAGATCCTATATTCACTGGTTCACTTCCAAAGGCCTACAACAGTTGGGACTGAGACGTGCTGAACTCAGGAACCAGGAACTCCAGCTGGGTCACCCACATAGGTGGCTGGACCCAAGTACTTGGGCTATCATTTGCTGCCTTCCCAGTCACATTAGCAGGAAGCTGGATTAGGAGTGAAGTAGTTAGGACATGAACTGGCTTTCTAACATGGAGTATGTGTGCCCCTAGGATTACATTTTCAAGTAAACTCTCAGATATATTACATGTGCAAAGCACTTACTGAGTCCTCAGAATACTCACATCTCCTTTAATCATGAATGCTGTCTGGATACCAGTGGAACAATAGGTCATTTGAGTCAGTTTTCCCTCAAAATACTCTAGACATTTGCAGAGTTTTATGTTGCCTAATTCTGCTGGGAGAGCCAGGGTAGCTTGATTCCTTCTTATTTCTTGATCCTTATTTGTGACCTATTTATCCTCAACTAAAATAATATTAAGCATGCACCTGCTTGGTTCTTTGTGGAACACAGAAGCCTTTAAGATCTGAAGATTCAGATATTGATTTTTTCTATAAAGGTTTGCTTTAATTTGTTCTTTCTTTTAGAAGTTTACCATAAACAACTTATCTGTATTTCAGATGTCCCTTTCCATATATATCTATACTATCCTGTCATTACTTTTCCTCATAGTCCTTTATTTTTACATTCAGTGTGTACTCAGTTTGTATTTGCACATCACTTGCTGGTTTTTCTTTAGTGGTCCTATAGAAAAGCAAGATGATATAGAGAAAGACACTATAATAGAAGAGTTGCAGTAGTTGTTGAATTTATTTACATGCATGTCAATTTTGCTCCTTTCATGCTAATGTTAGACTGTATTTTTCCACTCCTACTACTCAAAGTCATGCATGGTTTGTTGTGACCAATGAAATGGTAACCTAAGTGACATGTGTCATTTCTCCACTGAAGCCTTTTGTTCCCATTGCATGTATCCTAACCCTGATGTGGTACTCATGGAAGCACAAATCATGGTGAATTTTCCCTTGTCCTATGTCCTATGGACCCTGACAGCTTGAATCTCTACTGACCTGATTTGGACTAGCACACACAGACACAGTGAGAGGAAGAAAGGGAGGAAGAGGAGAAGGAGGAGGAGGAGGAGGGGAAAGAGGGAGGGAGGGAGGGAGAAAAGGAGGAAAGGAGGGAGAGAAATAATTTTGTTTTTGAAGTCTGAGATTTTAGGGCTGTTTGTTAGCACAACACAAATTAGTAAACCTTACTGAAACAGGAGTTAAGTCTGTGGATTCTGGAACCATGCTATCTGGGTTTAAACCCAAACTTTAGGATTTACTAGTTATGTGAGCTTAGGCAAGTTACTTAACTATATTACTCAGCAGTAAAATTTAGATAAAAGTTTCTAATTCATATGGGTATTATAAGAATTAGTTCAGTTAATATATGTAGATTATATAAATTTCCAAACATTGCCTGGCAAACAGTGGTTGCTATTTACATCTTTGTGGTTACTGTGTCTGTTGCTGGATTTTATTCTTATATTTTACTTAACTACACTAACTCTGCATTACATTCTGTTGATATGTTGTCTCTTCTTTGTCTTTTCTTTAACAATGTATGTTCAAATTAGAAAGGAGTTCCCTAAAAATGTCTTCCATTTCCTGGTATATTATTTCCTAAAATGTACTTTTCTTCTTAATTTCCCATGCAGCACTCTTTTTCTTCATGAACTATTTTCAGAATTCTATTTTAAATTTTAAACCCCTATACTCTGGTTTCTCTTCAGATCATATAAATCTTTTGCCGGCTTAAATTTTAAACCCTGCTTCCCCAGAGGGTCTGCACTGACAGAAGAGCCAGGAGTACAAGAAGGTACTCTGACCCAGGTACTCTAATGTGGGCATCTTAACCACTAGGCTAAATACACAGTCCCTCTTTTAAGAATTTTATATATGGCCGGTGCCGAGGCTCACCAGGCTAATCCTCCAGCACCCTGGGTTCTGGCTCCTGGCTTCAGATCGGTGCAGCGCTCTGGCTGTAGCAGCAATTTGAGGGGTGAACCAACGTAAGGAAGACCTTTCTCTCTGTATCTCTCTCTCTCTCACTCTCACTGTCTAACTCTGCCTATCAAAAAAAAAAAAGAATTTTTTATAACTACTGGCTATTTTTTATTTGTATTCACCATTTCTGCATGGGCACTACTCTATTCTGACCTGTTATTTGTTTCAGTCATGTGTGAATGAATTCCAAAACCCCATATTCTCTTCTTCCTCATGCACTAGAATGCTAAGTGGTCAAATAAAGCTGGTTTATATTATTTGGTTAGCAGTTTTACGTTCTGAATAGCATGATCAAGTAGTTAGGAAACAAAGCAGCCACCATACCATCTGATTCCTAGTAACTTCCCTCTAGGTATTTCTTTTAATCAGATTTCCCAAGGTTTTGTATACGGCTGGTAATAGATGGAAGAGTAGATGTTCTTAAAGATGAATCAGTGAACAGTCTATTTGGTGAAAATTATTTTTTGAAGGATACACATATTTTCTCTGATTACTTAGCATTTGATATCACCTGCAGAACTAAGTTTTATGATGTTATGGTCTCTCTCTTTTTTTATTCTAACACAATATCCCTACAACTTCTCTGAGGGGTAGATGTTCCAAGAACCTTGGGTAGGTAACTGACCCACCCACAGCACTGAACTCTATATATAAGCACTGTGATACCATGGCAGCCCATCAGAGAGCAAAGATCATTGTTAGTGACTAGTGCTGTAACTGTGCCACATTAGATTAAGAAACAAAGAATGCATCAGGCCGGATCCTCTGCCTGCGGCGCTGGCACACCGGGTTCTGGTCCTGTTCAGGGCACCAGATTCTGTCCCTGTTGCCCCTCTTCCAGGCCAGCTCTCTGCTGTGGCCCGGGAGTGCAGTGGAGGATGGCCCAAGTGCTTGGGCCCTGCACCCCATGGGAGACCAGGAGAAGCACCTGGCTCCTGCCTTTGGATCAGCACGGGGCGCCAACCACAGCTCGCTGGCCACAGCTGCCATTGGAGGGTGAACCAACAGCAAAAGGAAGACCTTTCTCTCTGTCTCTCTCACTGTCCACTCTGCCTGTCAAAAAAAAAAAAAAAAAAAAAAGAAACAAAGAATGGACTGAAAATTTTGAGCATATATTACAAAACAATAAGAAATCATTAAAATTCTTGAAGTCAGCGAAAAACTGTCCAGGCTGCAAGGGGGCAAATAGTTCATGTGCTACTCTGATCATTGGGTCAGTATAGGACATTTTAAACCAAAATTTCTACCCATCAAATATGCTAAGACTGTTATTTTTTGAAAATGCGACATAATAACTGGATAACTGATCTGCACCTGCAGAGAGTGACCAGGAACTTCCATTCTGCAGCTAACCAAACAACTCTCATGCCTGATCATCATACTTCATTTTATTCCTAAAATTTATTACTTGCAAAAGATGCTCCAAGATCAGATTTGAGTATCACTCATTAATCCTTACTTGGTTCCCTCATATTAAACTTTCAACAAAAGTCCATGGCTTTAGTATCTGGCTTTCCAACATTCACATGCAACCAAACTCATGTTGGTTCTGTAATAATGGAAGGGTAGCATATGCAGTGAACTATTCTGGAAAAGGCAATTTTCTGCTTTTTGAGTGAGTGGGACAGAGTGGCATAAAATTCCATAACACTATTTAAAATAGCAGCATGTAAGTTAAAATGTAATTTTTGTATCTATAATGTTACATTTAATTATGTTGGAAGTTGGCTGATTTGGGGACACTGAAACACAGCAAAGGAAAGCACTGCTAAGAGTGGTTTACTGTGTTGTTTCTAGTTATCTTTTTTTTTTTTCTTGATTTGTTGGGAATATGTATCAAAAAGATATCACATTAAGTTAATGAAAAGATAAGCCTGATTGAGAGATAATGTTTGTAATACACAGAACTGATGAAAAATTAGCAATCAAAATACACAAATAACTTTGAAAATTTAGTAATTAAAAATACTCAGTTTAAAATTGATCAAGGGACCGGCTCCGTGGCTCACCTGGTTAATCCTCTGCCTGTGGCGCCGGCATCCCATGTGAATGCCAGGTTCTAGTCCCAGTTGCTCCTTTTCCAGTCCAGCTCTCTGCTGTGGCCCTGGAGGGCAGTGGAGGATGGCCCAGGTGCTTGGGCCCCTGCACCTGCATGGGAGACCAGGAAGAAGCAGCTGGCTCCTGGCTCCAGATCGGTGTAGCTCCCGCCATAGTGGTCATTTGGAGTGTGAACCAACGGAAGAAAGACCTTTCTCTCTGTCTCTCTCTCTCACTGTCTAACTCTATCTGTCAAATAAAATATATATATATATATGTTTAAAAATAAATAAATAAATAAAAATTTGATCAAAAGACCTAAAAAGATATCTCATCAAAGAAGATATACAAAGGACAAATAAGCAAAGAAAAAATGCTCAACATCATATGTCATTAGGCTACTTCACATTAAAACAATGACATATAAATACATACCTACATAAATAGCTAAAATCCAAATTTCTGATCACAAATGCTGATGAAAATGTGACACAATCAGAACTCTCACACATTGCTTGTGAAAATGGAAAATTAGCCGGTGCCGTGGCTCAACAGGCTAATCCTCCACCTTGCGGCACCGGCACACTGGGTTCTAGTCCCGGTCAGGGCGCTGGATTCTGTCCTTGTTGCCGCTCTTCCAGGCCAACCCTCTGCTGTGGTCCGGGAGTGCAGTGGAGGATGGCCCAAGTGCTTGGGCCCTGCACCCCATGGGAGACCAGGAAAAAGCACCTAGTACCTGGCTCCTGCCATCAGATCAGGCTGTGCACCAACCGCGGCGGCCATTGGAGGGTGAACCAATGGTAAAGGAAGACTTTTCTCTCTGTCTCTCTCTCACTGTCCACTCTGCCTGTCAAAAAAAAAAAGAAAAAAAGAAAA